>PVJN01011388.1:0-54264 GCA_004026805.1 Lasiurus borealis
TCGATGTTTCTGACTTCCTATCTCTCTCCCTTCCTCTCTGTAAAATATCAATAAAATATATTTTTTAAAAAACCTGGGCATCTCCACATCCTGTTACTTACCGCAACCTCCTTAACCCCATGGCCGATGGAGCCAGGCATGACTCCCCGAAACTGTGCTGAGGCCCCTAAAGGGTGCCTGACTCCCCAAACCGCGTCTGAAAATAAGAGTCAGGGGCAGACGCAGACCCGCCACCTCAGGTCAGCGAGGCCCTGGGGCCCCATAATGAGGGGCAAAGGGATTTCCTGCCCCGGTGCCACTTCCTCTACCTGCGCTCCGCCTGCAAGGTCAAGGCCCCGGGCGCCGTTTAATGTATGCGTCCTGCCAGAGGGTGACGGATCGCACCCCAGCGAAGAGGGGGAGTCGGGAGGAGGAAGATAAATGGGCCTGCGTCTCCCCAAGGAGACATGCAAACTCTCGTGTGCAGCTCGAGGCACAGGCCCGCCCCGTCCTCTCTCCACGCCGCCGTTTTGGGTTCCAGGAGGGACAGCGCCCACAGTGTCCGCGTGCCCCAGGCATGCGGTGCCTTGCAGGCAGCCCAGCACCCCGGCGGCAGCCAGAACGCACAGTCCCCTTGGAAACCCCGCCGGACACTGCAGACGGCCTCTCCTCCTGCCATGGGCCCTGGCCCAGCGCCAGGAAGTCAGCTGTCCTTCCTCTCAGCCGCCCCGGCAGTGGGAGAGGGCCGGTGGACAGACAGACAGGACAGAGCATGGGAACGAGGGGCCGGCGGGAGAGATTTCAGAGCAGATAATAACATATCCACACTTAGCAGCTTTTTTTTTTCAAATATATTTTATTAATTTTTTACAGAGAGGAAGGGAGAGGGATAGAGAGTGAGAAACATCGATGAGAGAGAGACATCAATCAGTCGCTTCCTGCACGCCCCCTACAGGGGATGTGCCCACCACCAAGGTACATGCCCTTGACCGGAATGGAACCTGGGACCTTTCAGTCTGCAGGCCGACGCTCTATCCACTGAGCCACACCAGTTTCTTGGACCAGAGAGTTCTTTTCCCTCTTTAATTCCAGCACACGTGGCACCCTCTCACCGGAGAGGCTGCACCGCCTGCTCTAACGCAACACTTTGCCAAGGACCAGCCGGATCTCTCGCTCAGGAATGTGCTGTGCGGCAGAAACCTCCACCTCAGCGATTTCAGCCTCCCACAAGCACCTCTGTGGCAAAGGGCACAGAGGAAGGAGGGAAGTCCCGGTGAAACCTGCAACCACGGCAAGAAGGCGCCGGGAGCCTGGCCCGTGGGCCGCTCTCCTGCCCCTTTCTGCCCGCTCCTGCTCCTGGCCCTGTCACTCTGGCTTCCTTCCTTCCTTCGCTCGTCCTGCGGTCCTCTCTGCAGCACCCTTTCAGTAACTGGGGAAAGGGAGCATGCCCCCACGGGCACCTTCTAAGGACAAAGTGCCCGGTGCAAAGTAAGCAAGCAGCTAAGAACTTTTCTGTTTTTTAAAAAATATATATTATATTGACTTTTCACAGAGAGGAAGGGAGAGGAATAGAGAGTTAGAAACATCAATGAGAGAGAAGCATCGATCAACTGCCTGTTGCATGCCCCACAGTGGAGATGTGCCTGCCACCAAGGCACATCCTGCCCTTGACCGGAATCGAACCCAGGACCCCTCAGTCCACAAGCCAACATTCTATCCACTGAGCCACACCGGTTTTGGCAAGAACTTTTCTGTTTTTAACGGAGGGAGCCGAGACGGAAGACTGTGGAGGCAGCCGAATGGCAGTACAGTGGTACCTGGAGATATGAGTTTAATGCGTTCCGTCACCTCGAGGCGTGGGAAACTACGAGACGCTCGAGTCGCGGTAAACCGATGACTCCTATCTCAAATGTTGCTCGTATTTCAAAGCAAAAATCGCTCGCTCGACAGCTCATATCTCAAAAAATCTCGTATGTTAGGGCACTTGTATCTCGAGGTACCACTGTAACACGCATCCTACAGGCAGCTTCCCACGGGGCCACGTGTGCGAGCCCCTCGGGGGGCTGCAGCAGACTGGCTCCCGGTCCCCGTCCTGGAGCAGGGAAGGTGTTTGGTTTACACCCTTTACAAACAGGAAGGCCCTTGGCATTGGATACAGACCCCCCGCACTTCTTCTCGACGCAGCCACACCTTCCTCTTCGCCTGCTTTTTATATATTGGGCAGTAGTTTACCTGCTCCCACGTGAAGTATGAGAACCACGTTCTACGAGTTCTCCTGAGTCCCGGCCAGGGTTACGGCCTTCGCTAGGCTGAGGGCGCGCACTCTGACGTTGGAGAAAAGCATGGCCGATCCGCCTCACCTTAAGCCAGTGGTTCTCAACCTGTGGGTCGCGACCCCTTTGGGGGTCGAACGACACTTTTACAGGGGTCACCTAAGACCATTGGAAAACACAGGTATTTACATTATAATTCATAACAACAGCAGGATTACAGTTATGAAGTATGGTTGGGGGTCACCACCACATGAGGAACTGTATTAAAGGGTCGCGGCGTTAGAAAGGTTGAGAAGCACTGCCTTAAGCTAATCTCCCCCACAAACCCCACCGCCACTAACTAGCCTGCCAGACTCTGGGGGGCCTCAGTGACACCCTTTGCATCAGCATGGCTACTGAGAGTGTAAGTACATGGAGCAGGGACTATCGGAAGGAATTTATGGAGACTTGGGAGAAATATAGCGTGTAAGCTGACTATTCATTCTCACCGGTGGTTAGTGAAAAATAAGATTGCAAGCCTGAGCTGAGGCGGAGAGAGGCAGGGAGAAGAAGAAATGGCCAGGCCGAGGCAGGATCGAATCTTTTTCCTGTCCTTTATTAAATGTGTCGGGGTGACGCGGCCTCCTGTGAGCATCTGAATGGACCCGCACCGGGGGCGGGGGGCCCCACGGAAAGGAAATCTTGCAATGTTCTTATTGCACAACTGCTCGTTAGCAGCAGAGGGGCTGGGCCGGACTTCTGGGTAAATAAATATTTACATGACGGGGCCTGTCTCCGAGCGCTATTTGTCAGAGATAATAAAAAGCTGACTGATAGCATCGTTATCGCGGACGCTGGACACTTCCGCGTCCAGGAAGAGGAGGCTGCTCGGGCTAAGTTTAACCAGCGAGGCGCCAGCATCCTCACCAAGGACTCAAAGGATAATAATAACAGGCTTCAAAGCAACGCGCCCCCACGTTGAAGACGCAGGGGTCGAGACTGTTAAGTCTCCAAGCTATGAAAACGTGGCCACATGTATATAAAAGCCCCACGCACCTACAAGGGCAGACAGAGCGGTCACTAGATTTCCATCCCTTCCTTGGGGAATAAAATGAACTCATTAACACCTCGGCATACTGTCTTATAATTTTTTTTCTGAATTCCTTACGTAACTGTAGGTATGTGGTGATAGCATGTAAATGTAGAATCTTGAGGTTTTCCTACTTATTGTAAGCTTTTGGTCTACTTCTTCTTGTTCTTGAAGAACAGAGAGATGTAAGCATATCAATAATTTAAATCTAGGCAGCCAACTTGCTTTCTAGAAATTTTTGTAGCAATTTGCCCATCAGCATTGGTGACGGTGCCTGTTCTGTTTTATTTAATTAGCACTGGATTTTTTTAAAAAATTATTTTCTGCTAATCTGACAAATAAATGTAGTTTCCTTTGTATTTTCATTTGCATTTATTTGAGTACTAGTGAGTGTTCATATTGATGACTAGTTACATTTTTCTTCTGTGAGTGAAAAGTTTGTGTTCGTTGCCTATTTACCTCCCAAGATCTTACTGCTTTTATTAGCATTGTGTGTGAGTTCTTAATATGTTAAGATTATAAACCTGCCTGTCACATTTCTTACAAATACCACACTTTCTTGATTCTGAGTTGCCTCTGATGGGAAGACACATCATTGCTTTAATAACAGCTTTTACGGGGGGAAAAAAAATACCAGAGTCATAAGATGTTGACTGTAAGACATCTTGATTTCGGAGTTGGCAAAATATTAAAACGCAGAGAATGTTAAAATGTAGTGTTGGCTCTGAATGGATACAGTATGAATGTATTGTGGATTCTTAGAAATTGATGAGTATTGCTATTGAATGGAGCGATCCGACCCCCTTATATAAGAGTGTAACCAGTCTGATGAAATACATGCATTTTAAAATATTGAATCAGCCCTAGCCGGTTTGGCTCAGTAGATAGAGCGTCAGCCTGAGGACTGAAGGGTCCCAGGTTCGATCCAGGTCAAGGGCATATACCTGGATTACAGGCTTGATTCCAAGTAGGGGCATGCAGGAGGCAGCCGGTCAATGACTCTCTCTCACCATTGATGTTTCTCTCTCGCTCTCCTTCTCCCTTCTTTGCTGAAATCAATAAAAATATATATTTTTTAAAATATTGGATGGGAGGCAGTGACCTGAACCTGGGTCACGAGTGGGTCCCAGCCATTCAGTTGATAGGCGCTGCCGACAATGCAGGAATCGATGGCCAGAACCCTGCAGCGAATGCTAAGGTCAGGAAACCTCTGTCAACATCGAGTCTGCGTGTCTAGGGGTCCGGGTCTACCTGTTGTCGCTCCAGCTGGCCCGGGTGCCCCTGTGAGTGTCCGTGCTGATAATGACCCGTCCGTGCCGAGTGCCGCCCGCCCTGTGACAAAGGCCGCCACCTCGGGGCCCGTTCCCAGAGCTCCTCTCACCGTCATTATCCAACACGAGCGCGGGGAGCCCTGGAAAAGGCGGTGGTTTGGGAACGTGAAGGTCTGTTGACGGGGGTGGTGTGTGGAAAACTTGTTAAAGGGCATGATCTGGATCGGGCTTCTCCTATTGGATGAATGTGGTGCTGTCACTATTCTTCCTTTATATATATAGTTTATTGATTTTTTACAGAGAGGGAGGGAGAGGGATAGAGAGGTAGAAACATCGATGAGAGAGAGAGACATCCATCAGCCGCCTCTTGCACGCCCCCAACTGGAGTGGTGCCCGCAACCAAGGTGCATGCCCTTGACCAGAATCGAACCTGGGACCCTTCAGTCCGCAGGCCAACGCTCCATCCACTGAGCCACACCGGTTTCGGCTCATTATCCTTCCTTAAGATCCAGTGGCCCAGGGCCATTTGCAAGTCCTTCCTCCTCCATCCCCCTCCCCCTTCTCCTCCATCCCCCGTGCACACACACACACAGCACCTACAGCTCTCATGGATTAAAGGTACAGTGGTACCTCGAGATACGAGTTTAATTCGTTCCATAACCTTGAGGTGTGGGAAACTATGAGACGCTCGAGTCGAGGTAAGCTGGTGGGTTGTGTGCAGCCGGCCGATCCTCGTGATGACTCCTATCTCAAATGTTGCTCGTATTTCAAAGCAAAAATCGCTCTCTCGACGGCTTGCATCTCAAAAATCTCGTATGTTAGGGCACTCTTATCTTGAGGTACCACTGTATATTAATGTGGGGAATGTTGTGGAGGAAAGGTAGTCCAGGCAGAACCAATAGATGGACTTATTCATTCTTAAGACTGGAAACTTACTTCTCCATTTCTCCATTCAGAAAGCGGGCGGGCATATAGTCGTACCTATCTCATGGTGTCTCGTGGAGAGTAAATGAGACAAGATTTGGCATTCAGTCAGCACGTAATACCGTATTTTCCGGCGTATAAGATGACTTTTTAACCCAGGAAAATCTTCTCAAAAGTTGGGGGTCGTCTTATACGCCGGGTGTCATCTTCTAGGGCGGGTATATCCCAAACTCTCTATTTTAACTGGAAAAGCTGGGGGTCGTCTTATACGCCGGAAAATACGGTAACCACCCATGTTACTGTTCTTATCTCCTTTGGGGTGGCAGCCACCTCCTGCTTCTCCCCTCCCCCTGTGATGACACCCTGATTTGGAAGGGTGCTTGTCAACCAGCCGCGCCTGGTTTCCCTGGGGAGAATCGCGGGTGTTGGAAATCTGAGCTGGAACGAAACAAGCAGAAGCCCGGTGACAGTCTGTCTCCGGGAAGACAGTGGTCCCCACCAGGGTCCTGGGAGCCCATGGGGCTGCCACACCCCAGCAGCTCGGGGGCCAGCACTGGCTCCAGAGAGCCCGGTGCCCACCCATCACGGAGCTGTCGGCCGGGAGCTATAAATAATCCTGGAACCTCCTCTCCTATTGGACGAAATTCAAAACATGCAGCGGCGGCGAGAGTTAGGGTGCCTTTGCCAAAAAGAAATCAAGAGGAACAATGGACCTTGGAATGTTCCCTTGAAGTCTGTTTCCCTCGGGGACTTTTTTTGCCCGTTACCTGTAAATGCCGCGGTTCACAGAAAGGATGAAGTAGCCGAAAAAAAGAATATTGCGATATTCCCCCAGTGTCCCCGTGGCTACTGACAGATAAGGGGCCATGAGGTCAGATAAGAGAATTAACTTGTTAAACTCAGTTTACTTAAAACATTTGCTTCCTGGATTATGGACCCATAAAGCTTGTGGCCGAGGGGACTCCTGAAAGCAATCAGACTCCACTTTCTTCTTTTAAACAAAAATAATGTTTTTAAATGAAGAAACTAAGGCCTCAAAAGGAGTGGCTAGTTTTCTTAAGAGTTTCCCAGAATCCTTCAGTGGCCTTCCTGCTGCCCAAAGACTTCAGAGCAGGACACTGATGTCGCGATGACCTTTATAAATTCCAATTTCTGCCCTGGCTGGTGTGGCTCAGTAGATAGAGCACCAGCCTGCAGACTGAGGGGTCCCAGGTTCGATTCCAGTCAAGGGCACAGGCCTGGTTTGTGGGCTCAATCCCCAGTAGAGGGCTTGCGGGAAGCAACCAATCGATGATTTTCTCTCATTGTTGATGTTTCTGTCTCTCCTTTTCTGTCTAAAATCAATAAAATACAATTAAAATAAGTAAGTAAATTCTAATTTCTTTTTGTATCTAAAGTGAAAAGGACCAGGCAATGGTCTTGAAATGAGTGCCAATGTCCATTTCAAAGGGATAGCGGCCGTCGATTTTAGCTGCTTGGGGCTGGGACCCCAGACAGACATCTGTTTGCTCTTCCTTGGATCTGGTCACTCCCCAGCAGGATGTGTATCTCGGTGGAAGGCAGAGAGAAGCAGCCACCCTGGAGGGGCCAGTGCCCAAGGTCATTGCCTTTGGAGGCACGTGTGGGACCCGAAGTGGTAAAGCCGGGAAATCATGCCGTTACACGGCCTCCCTCAACCGTTCGAGAAACACACGCGCCGCACACTGTGTAGGACCAGGCTCTGCCCTGAAGGGAGGCAGCAGGTGAGAGGCTGTGATGCCTCTGATACAGTAGTTCTCAACCTTCCTCAGGCCGCGACCCCTGCATACAGTTCCTCATGGGGTGGTGACCCCCAACCATGACATTTTGCTACTGTGATGCATCGTGATGTAAATATCTGCATTTTTCGAAGGTCTTAGGCGACCCCAAAAGGGGTCGAGACCCACAGGTTGAGAACCGCTGCTCTGATGGGCATAGTCCCAGCCGGGCTCTGGGGATTCAGGGGCGGGGCCTACAGAGAGGCGGATGGAGCGGGACCTGAGCTAGGAGGGAGGAGTGATCGGAGGACAAGGTGGGCAGGGTGTTCCCGCAGAGGAACCAGTCAGTCATCCGCGCTGCTCAGCAGAGATGGCGGCTCTGGGCTAAATTCTGGAGGCTGAGCCGGGCCAGGTGGGGAAGATAAGATAAGAGCCATCCTGGCAGCGGAAGCGGACAAACCTCCGAAGCCTCAGAGCCCGTTTGATAAGCGGCTGAAGGTCGGAGGCCAGGGGTGCCACAGCCCGGGCCAGGCCGAGAGCAGGGGCGTGGCGAGGACTGCTGAGCGAATGGATGGAGGCTCGCCAGGAGCGGACCCTCAGGGTCAGCCCTCGGCATCCAGCGCTCCCCCGAACCCATGGCCGGAGGCATCCATCAGGTCGCTGTGACCATGGACAGCACCTGTTGGCGGTGAGACATGCCACGTAGACCAGGGAAGGCCCAGCTTTCTTAGCTTCGGGCTCTGCTGGGAGGCGGTGAGGATGTCGGTGCAGAGACAAACACCAGCTGCAGGATGAGCCGCTTGTCCCTTCCTGAGAACTGCGGGGCGCGGGGGAAGTGAGCATATAAACTCCCCGCACAGAGCAGACGGCGTCCCGTTGATGTCGCTTCTGAACTTGAAGGCTGGCGTTACAGTTTCTGCAGGACGTTAGCGGTTCCTCTAGCCACACAGCCGACAGAGGTCAAGAGCAGAGCGGCTAAGGCTCCACCCCCAGCCCCCCAGCCCCTGAAGCTTCTGGGGACTGAGCTTCCGGCGAACAAGCCCCTAGTGGGAGGGCGCTGGGGCAAATCACTTTCGTGATGTCAGGTATTTTTTCATATGGAAAGAATACATATTAGTGGTAATTATTTTTGAAACAAAACAAAAGAATAGCACTGAAACTGGTTAGGCTCAGTGGATAGAACCTGGGACTGAAAGGTCCAGGCAAGGGCATGTACCTTGGTTGCGGGCACATCCCCAGGGAGGGTGTGCAAGAGGCAGCTGATCGATGTTTCTCTCTCATCGATGTTTCTAACTCTCTATCCCTCTCCTTTCCTCTCTGTAAAAAATCAAATATATATATATATTTTAAAAGAATATACTTTCCTGTAAAACAAAACAAAAAGGGATAGCGAAGTCAAGTGACTGTTGAACTTGGCCATGGGAAGGGTCATGTGGCGTCCCTCCTACCTGTGTACATTGTCCATAACAAAAGGCCTAGATCCCTTAGGCCTCCAATTCCACTCTCCAGAGCGAGTGGTGATGATTTCTTCTGCGTTCTTCCAAACAAGCACGTACGTGCATGTACAGAACACATATGTCATTTTTTTAACTCTCGCCTCAGGACACGCTTAGGGAGAAGAAGGGGGAGAGAAACATCGATGTGAGACAGGACAGGGGCAGCACGTCTTCATGTGCTTCCTGGTCTTTCACCTCTCCCGCCCTCGTGGTTCCTGTCACCCGCTGCCCCTCCATGAAGGGCTCCCGCTGGCTCCGCCGTGGGGGCAGCCTCCGGAGGGCCTCCGGGGGGAGGCGGGTGCAGACGCCAGACCTGAGGAGTGAGGGGGAGACTTTCACTGCGGGGTGTTTGTTGACCTTGTTGATCTAGTGGTGGGCACGTGCTGTTGTCAATAACCTACAGCAAACACTGGGGTGCCCCACACCCCTGTCCTGCAGGAGCCTCTGTCTACGTGGTAACTGCCACTCAGGGTGGAAAAAGGTGGGAATGCATGACCTCCTTTGACCCTCACGATAGAGGATGGTTCTATCTCAGAGGAAGAAACGGAGCTCGGAGCAGATCTGTCAGATCCCTGGCTTAGAGGCTGCCTTGACCACCCAATGCGTGTCACAGGGCCCAGCGCTTAGTAGGTGTTCAACCAGATACGGAACACATTCATTCCAACCCACTGACATGCGTGCTTGCCGAATGCTACATGATAACATTCACGGCGTCATGTTACTCTTTGTAAGTTCTCTGGAAGCTGAGAAATCACGCTGACGGAGAAGGTTGCCCACGGACCTCATCAATAGCTGGTGTGAGCCCCTCTTCCGGGAAGCAGCAATGGAGAGGGCTCCCTCAGGGGCCGTGAGTCACACCCAGTCCCACCTTCCTCCCGGCCGTCAGTTGCCCGTCATGCCCCGGCGGCCGGGACTTCTCCCCGGAAACGATTGCTTCCTGTGCTTCCACAAGACCCTCTGGCTGGACTCCGGTGTTGTTTCCCGCTGCAACGTCTCCATGGCTACCGCTGAGGTCCAATGGACCTTGTATTGGGGTTTCAGATCAGCAGCCAAGAAATCGTGTCCGGTGCTCGGTCAGCTTCTGCGAGACCCGTCCAGGCCATCGCCTGTGACAACAGCTCGCTCTTCCCCGTCGTTCTGTAATACCCTAACCGCCGAGAGACTTCTGGGTTCCTTTCCGTCTTGGGTTATTCTGAGCAAAGCTCCTGTGGACATCCTTTTATATCGGAGGTGGCCATACTTCTCTTGGGTATAGCCCGGAAGTGGAAGTGATGGAGGACGGAGTCAGCCTGGCTTGGAATCCTGAGCCAATGGGGAAGTGGGGGGAGCGGGGAGGAAAGGGCCCTTCGGTCGGCATCCATCGCGTCGCCTGACTTTCTCGGGGAGGATCTAGAGCTGCAGTTGCCCAATTTGAACAGATGAGCTTCCAGGTAAACGTCTCCAGGAGCCAGAGGGTGGAGTCGGAACGCCCTTGAACTGAGTCATTCACACGCAGGTGGGCCAATGCGCATGACTGACGTGCTTTATGGGAGCCTCCCAGAAACGCCAGTCTTTGAAAATCCTTGGAGCGATGAGAATTTCTGATTAGACTCGACGAGAAGAGCTTTGTGCAACACAGAGCCACCTAAGGACCCACGGAATCTCTGCGAGTGACCTTGTCCCCGGGAATGACCTAGTCACGGGGAAGTAGGTGGTGCTCTCATCCACGTTACCCTTTCCAGGGGCCACCGAGGGATCGGGGGCTCCCACTTGGGAGTCACCGGTGAGAATGAAAGTACTTTTCCTTATCATTTCAGCCACAGCGCCCACCTTCAAAGGGAATGACTTCTCTCTCTCTCAGGGTTTTTCCTCGGTTTGAGTTAAACCTTTGTGTTGGGAATAGATCCGGTGCCAAGTCCACGCTAATCATTAAATTATGCTCGTCCTCTGGGGAAGCTTGGAGTCTGATCAACTTCCTCCACAGGCGAGATGTGTTTCTCTTTCCCTGGAACACACCCCGGCCCTCGCTGCCCTCCCCGAGCCACCGCCCAGCAGACCGGGGCCCACCTCTCCGCCGGTCCCCCCACTTTCTGTAAAACCCCGTGGAGAGCACCGGTCTCCAGCTGTCCCCTCACACCCCACCGGCGTTCAATCCCTCGCACAAAGGTTATCTCGGGGTTGTGTCGAGACTTGAGAACAAAAGCATCCTGGGAATAGTTCCAGGCCTTCCGATGAACGGGGCCGTGCTGGAAACGGAGTGGGCTTTGGCCGGTCCTCGCTGGAGTTACGGTACTCATCACCGGCTCTCCGCCCCGGGGCGTGCTGCCGGGCTTCGGCTCAGGCCGGATGTGGCAGCTGGGATTCTCATAAAAGTGTCCATCCCGAGGCCAGGGCGCTTCCATGTGTAAACCTTTGGTTGGATTTATTTTTCTTTTTAAATAAATAAACGAGGGAGTCAATGCTAGACCTCGGCTGGAAAAAAAAAAAATTCCACAAAGTCCCCGTTCTAGCGTGCGGCCCGCGAGCATCTTCCCTCTGATGCTCTTGCCCTCGGCTGGTCCGGCTGAACTTGGTTTCTGAGGAGCCTGGGTCGGAACAGTCCGCCTTTGCCAAAACCGGTGTGGCTCAGTGGAGAGAGCGTCGGCCTGCGGACTGAAAGGTCCCAGGTTCGATTCTGGTTAAGGGCATGTACCTTGGTTGCGGGCACATCCCCAGTGTGGGGCATGCAGGAGGCAGCTGATCAATGTCTTTCTCTCATCGATGTTTCTAACTCTCTATCCCTCCCCTTTCCTTTCTGTAAAAAAAAAAAAAAATCAATAAAATATATTTAAAAAAAAAAAAACAACAGTCCGCCTTCGACACGGCACAGGCAGCCGCTCTTGAGCTGACCCCTCTGCCCCTAGGCTGGGACCGACGAGGGTGGTCACTCATCCAGATGGCCCGGTGCCAGGTGACCCCTTGAGCGACAGCAGCCCGCGGAGACTACTAGCCCGCATGGGGACGGCCCGCTCCCCTGCCGAGGGGCAGGCGTCGCTTCTTGTTCCGTGGCCTTTTGCATGCCTGGCTCTGAACGAAAGCAAGGGACCCACAGTCACCCAGTGCCCTGTGCCAGCCACTCTGCACATGTTGTTGTTGTTGTTTTTAAATATATTTTATTTATTTTTTACAGAGAAGAAGGGAGAGGGATAGAAAGTCAGAAACACCGATGAGAGAGAGACATCCATCAGCTGCCTCCTGCACGCCGCCTAGTAGGGATGTGACCGCAACCAACGTACATGCCCTTGACCCCAATCGAACCGGGGACCTTTCCATCCGCAGGCCGATGCTCTATCCACTGAGGCAAATGGGTTTTGGCTGCACACGTTTTATGTGGTTAACTGAACAGTCTCAATGTCGGGGGAACAGGGAGTGAAATCACTTCACAGCGAGAGTGGGGAATTCCTCCCTCCCGCTGACAGGTTTTATAGATCCTTGTCCGGTCGGGGAGGGGTGGGGAGTTTCTGTAGGGGTGAGGGGAAGGGGCTGAGCTGCTGTGTTAGAAGACTCCCCCGTCTCGAAGAATGATCCGTTCGCCTCCCGAGTGTACGTTCTCCACGGCCTCACCCTGCACTCTCAGCCTGGCTCCGTCT
This sequence comes from Lasiurus borealis, assembly GCA_004026805.1. Classification (NCBI taxonomy): domain Eukaryota; kingdom Metazoa; phylum Chordata; class Mammalia; order Chiroptera; family Vespertilionidae; genus Lasiurus; species Lasiurus borealis. The sequence goes on from PVJN01011388.1 coordinate 12,357, forward strand.
CTGTCCTATTAAGTATGTAAAGCAGCTCCTTCATCATTGACTGGTCCCGCTCCTGGGGGAGGGCGTGTTTCCCCTGAGCACTTCCGGGGTACGGCTCCCTCCTGCTGGCCCTCGGCTGGCTGAGTGCCGGCTCTCGCTCTTCCAGCGAGTGCTTGGCCGAGCTCGTGTTTGGCTGCAGAGTTCCTGCCTGCTCCCTCCCGCTGATCCCTCCCGCCCCGTCATCTCCACTCCCGCTCAGCTCTGGACGGTCCCGCCTCCGGCTGGTACCACCCGCTGGCATTTCCAGTCTTGGGTAACCCACGCCGGAGCTGGTGCCGAGCGCACGGGGTCACCCGCGTCTACTCCGCCTCCGGGCAGTCACACCAGCTGGAGCCCCCCAACCAAACCCCACGACCAGGATGCACTCCCAGGGGCAGCGGCCATCGGTCCTTTCCCGCCCTCCGCGTGCAGCCACGCCTCACCGGAGCGGGGCGTCCCTCCCTCGCCACCTGGAACCCCAGCTGGCCCCTGCCAGCATCACCCCATAAATACGGCGGCAACGACCTTGCGTGGGTTTTTGGCTTGGCCTGAGCGAGGCCTGGAAGCTTCCACTTCCGGCCTCCTGATGCCCTGACCCCATGTTTCGAGTCTGAGCTCCTTTGCTAGAAAAGCCGTCGGCACAGAGGGCCTCCGAGGTGACCAAGAAGGCCTCCTGGCCACGCATCATCTCACGTGGCAGCTCAGGGACCACACAGCAGGAGGGACGCCGTGAAGTCAGCCCCAGGAGGTGGCTCAGCTCAGCCAATTAGGAGCGAGAACAAGACGTTGTCGTCTTGAGCCACTCAGCGCTGGGGGGATGGGTGGCCAGGACGAGTGAGTCCCCCAGGGTCCTGGTAAAGAGGAATCCCAGCCAGGTATCCCCAATACAGAGCGTTACCGGGGTCACCTTTCCCACCCACAGCCCTGCCAGCTATCTGGCCACAGCGGTAGCCACAGGAGGGAATTGTGGCCGTTCAGCCTGAGTCTCACCTGTGCATGCGGATCTGCATCTACCTCCTCACGTTTGTTTGTGAATTTAACGCAGAAACGCTCACTCTCCCAGAGCTACCAGCGGCGCAGGCCGGGCGTGGAGACGGAGGGAGGGGAATCCCAGCGGAGATCCCCGGGCTCCACGCGTCGGTGGTGCCTGGCCGCCAGGCCCCGGTGGAGCATGAGCTTCTGCTTCTGTTTCTGCGGGAGAGCATCCCGACCGGAGCCACGCCCCGGCCACGCAACCCCCGCCCCGCCATGGCTCCCTGGCTTCCTACAGACACCCCGGGCGGGCCGAGACCGATGTGCTCAGTGGATAGAGCGTCGGCCTGCGGACTGAAAGGTCCCAGGTTCGATTCTGGTCAAGGGCATGTACCTGTTGTATGGGCACATCCCCAGTGGGGGACATGCAGGAGGCGGCTGATGGATGTCTCTCTCTCATCGACGTTTCTAGCTCTCTATCCCTCTCCCTTCCTCTCTGTAAAAAATCAATAAAGTATATTTTTTAAAAAAAAGGAAGGAAGGAGGGAAGAAAGAAAGAAAGAAAGAAGGAAGGAAGGAAGGAAGGAAGGAAGGAAGGAAGGAAGGAAGCCTGGGCAGGCACTGGACTGCCTGGCTTCCCGAAAACGGTCTCCTCCCGCCAGGACCAGAGACCACGGCTGTGCAGCCTCCTGGATCCCCAGCGTGGCTCCGAGCAGCCGCCGCCTCCCGCTCAAACCCTGACTCCAGAGCCCGAGCTCAGGACCTGGGCCTTGGACTTGCTCTCTGTGTCCAAAACCAGGAGCGGAAAATGTTATGGGAGAAAGAGAAGAGCCAAACTCGGTTTCACACTCACAATGCTCGAGGCCTTTCCGTATGGCTCACCATTCACTTCCCGGCCCGGCCACAGGGTCCTCTCTCCTCCCTGGTACTCAGCAGGTGCCGCCTGTGTCGGTGGGTTTCTGTCATCCCTGATCCTCCGCACCCCTCTCCCCTCCTCCCTCTGGATCACCGAGTCCCGCCCCACCTGCCCCTGTACCCACCGGATGGTGCCCTCCGGATGGGCACAGTTCAGCACAGCTCTCTCCTCTGAGAATGACATCTCACAAAGCCGTCATTGAAGAATTAAAAATACACCTGGAACCTCCCCTCCGCCTCCTCCCTGCCCCGCGCTCCGTGGGCGCAGACGCCCTCGCCAACAACACCTCCGAGCGGCAGAGGGAGAGGCCCTGGCGCCCTCAGAACCGGCTGCCGGCGACCTCCTCCAGGGAAGGGCCCGTCCCCGGTGCCGGGCTCCAGGTCACAGAATGTCCCCCTCACATGCGCCCCGCATCCCGGTCAGACAGGCCCCCGCAGGCGTGTCTGGCTTGTGCCTCGGTGGTGCTGGACATGAATGTATAGAAATACAAAGATATGAGTTTAATTCGTTCCGTAACCTTGAGGCGTGGGAAGCTATGAGACGCTCGAGTCGAGGTAAACTGGTGGGTCGTGTGCAGCCGGCCCATCCGCACGATTACTCCTATCTCAAATGTTGCTCATATTTCAAAGCAAAAATTGCTCGCTCGACGGCTCGTATCTCAAAAATCTCGTATGTTAGGGCACTCGTATCTCGAGGCACCACTGTAGAAGCAACAGAGTCGCTTGGAAGGGTCCTTCTGCTTCTCTTGACACGTTGTATATGCCTCCCTTCCCTCCCCCGCGCCCCTGGCCCATGGGGGACTTGGGGGCGTGTTGACCAGAGAAACGCATGGACAGGGGGCAGCCGTCCAGGCTGCCGCCTCTGGGCCCAGGAGACCACTTTGGGGGAGCGCAGCACTCCGGGGGGCAGAGGAAGGCACTCGGGACTTGCGAGTGGGCGAGCTGGCTCTGGCGGGAGGGGATCTTACTCATCGCTGTTTCTTGGGAGTCACGCGGCTTTGCACATGACTTGGGCGGGCGGCACAGCCCGTCTGTCTCAGTCAGCAGCCCGCGCCTTCCTATTCTCAGATGTAACCTTCGGAGGCCGAGGGCAGAACCTGCGGCCGATGCTGCCGAGGTCTCGGGCAGGGCTGGGAGAACGCGCATCAGGAAGGTGTTCCGCTCTCTGAGGAGGGCAGTGCCCGTATCCTCCCAGGGTTTGGGGGGGAAATCGCTCCCTCCCTCCTCTGACCTGGGCGTGGATGAGACAGATGCCTCTTTCCGGGGCATCTGTTGGGAACGGGTCGAGGGGCCACAGACAGGAAAGCGTGGCACGCAGGAGGCGGCGGGAGGGCCGGCAATGGACTCTCGCCCCCGCGGTCTCTAACCTGGACAGGCTTGGCGCCCAGGTCCTCCCCAAGGTCTCTTCCGGCTAGAATTCTGCGGCCGGTGGCCACGCACATTCACAAAGATGGGCCTCTGGGTGCGGAGAGCCACTGACAGGGACGCTGTTCCAATGACAGCGGGATTGGGGGGCTCACCCCCTCCCGGGGGTCTCCTACCTCAGGGCTCAGCAGCGTCATGATGTTGGCCTTTGCAGGAAGAGAGGAAGAGAGATGGAGAGAGAAAGAAACACCAGTGATCAATGATGATAGATTCCCACGGATCGGCTGCCTCCTGCACGCCCCCCAATGGGGATCCAGCCCCAGCCCAGGCACGTGCCCTGACCAGGGATCAAACTGTGGCCTCCTGTTCACGGGTCGACACTCAACCCCTGCACCACGCCCCCCCCTCCCCGGAGCATTCGCACTCAGCGTTTACACACGAGGTTTGGTGAGACGGACGGAGGCCGGGGCCGAGGACGAGGAGCCCGCCCTGTGCGGACCGCGTCCCACACTCCCTCTCCCCTGTGACCGGAGGCGTCCCCGCTGCTGGAGGCTGTTGCCGGCCCCCTGCCATCTCCGTGGACACGGCTGAGCCGTGGGGCATGTTCTTCGCCACCTTCTCACCATCACCATCGCCTGCGGGAGGGCGTGCCCCCGGCCTTTCCCGGAACCAGCACCAGCGCTGGAGAAACGCCTCCGCCCCCCGAGATAAACAGCCCGGCGGCCGGCGGGCGCAGGGCCGGCTCCCGAGGGAGCGGCGTGTTTGCCCCACCGGCCCCGGGGGCTGGCAGCATTCCTGAAGCTCAGCTCCCGAGCCCGGAGCCCAGCTCCCGGACGCCCCGAAACAGGAAGCCAGCTGGTGTATGCTAGTGTTTTCTCTCCACCACGCCGTGTGCTGCTGTCTGTCTGGCTGGCTGGCCGGGGTCCCCGCGTAGCTCTGCCAGGCCACATCCTGGGGTGCAGCATGGAGCCCGCGTGCTCCGTCCCGCGCGGCACACAGCGGAGCCCGGCTTCGCCGCGTGGGCGGGGAGTGGAGGGAATGAAGACCTGTCACCCGTGTCATGATTTCCGCCCGGAGCAGCCTTCAGGGCGGAGGTGTCGCTCAGAGATCCCTGCCGTTGCCTGAGCGACGTCAGTGTCGCCAGCCGCCTGGCACCCTCACTTGGGTGCCGAGACCCGCCTTTGCTCCCCATCGGGGCACCCTCCCCCCCGCTCCTCTCCTCGGCGGGAGCCAGCCCGGGGTTGGTTCAAACTCAGGGGGACACGGTGGCCCGCACCACCTCTCCAGGCCTCTCCATGGGCACAGCGAATAGGGGCGCGGGGAACCGCGGGGCCACGCCAGGGCGGCTGCGTCCGGTCCTCCTCTCGGCGCCCACACCTCCCGGGGCGGCCTCCCTCCGGGGCTCCAGGCTCAGCAGTCTGCCCACCCAGCGAGGGGGGGATTGGAATTCAAAACGAATCAGAGGGCCACCGGGAAAGTCTCCCCTTGCCGCACCCTCAGGGTCCCCGACAGGAATGCCCTCGGGAGCCCAGAGGGCGGAGGGCCGGCTGCCCTTCTGGAACCTTCCACCCCGGCCACAAGGCTCTGTGACTCCCTCTCTGCTCCCGCTCCCATCCAGGCCCGGGGAGAGGAAGCTGAGCTCACGCACCCCGCACCCCAGAAAGTGACGGAGCTTAACTCTCAGGCCGCTGGGCCTGGCGGGTGCGAGACCATCTGGATTCGATTGAGCGAAGTGGCTGGGGAGGAAGTGGGGAGAGGGAGCAGGCTGTCAGGATGTGGGGCAGGAGAAGACCCAGAAACCGGTCTGGCCGAAGCCGGTGTGGCTCAGTGGATGGAGCGTCGGCCTGCGGACTGAAGGGTCCCAGGTTCGATTCCGGTCAAGGGCAGGTACCTTGGTGGCGGGCACATCCCCAGTAAGAGGTGTGCAGGAGGCAGCTGATCGATGTCTCTCTCTCTCTCTCTCTCTCTCTCTCTCTCTCTCTCATCGATGTTTCTAACTCTATTCCTCTCCCTTCCTCTCTGTAAAAAATCAATAAAATATATTTTAAAAACAAACAGCTGGAAAAAGTGCAGGAGAAGCAGGCCCGGTTGGCAGCTGGCTCCTCACCCGTGGTGTCCCTGCCTCCGCTCTCTCTTCCCCACACCGGTCCGTGAGTGCACAGCGCCTGAACCCAGGTCCTGCTGCTGGATCACCGCCGAGCGCGGGTCCCTAAGGACCCCAATCGCAACAGTGAAGACGGGTCAGCTGGCCGGACCGTGAACCCCGGAATCCCCCTAAAATGCTCTCCCCTGGGGCAGAACCTCCCCGAGCAAAACAACCCCCATCGAGATGACGTCACCCTGTTCTGGGAATGGCTGGACGGGCAGGGGGCAGGGCTAGCGGCCCCAGAGCGCGGCTTAAAGCTGGGCTTTCCGAAGCGCAGCTGCAGGGTGCTTGCTTGTAAATGTCAGACAGACAGACAGACAGACAGCCCGGGGCGGATGGAGGGACTCGGGGGCTTCCGGGAGGCACTTATTTGGCTCTGGAGTGACTGACTTGTCCTGGCTGGTGTGGCTCAGTGGTAGAGCATCAGCCCACACACTGATGGTCACCGGTTCGATTCCCTGTCAAGGACAGTACCGCTCAGACCTGGGTTGCAGGTTCGTTCTGCCAGCATGCAGGAAAGAAACCAAGCGATGTCTCTCTCTCTCTCTCTCTCTCTTTCTCTCTCTCTCTCTCTCTCTCTCTCTCTCTCTCAATAATCAATCAATGGGGGGAAATATCTTAGGGTGAGGATTAACAAAAAAGAAAAGCTACAGCGATGAAGTGACCCTACTATAAAAGAAATACTATGGCCGAAACCGGGTTGGCTCAGTGGCTAGAGCGTTAGCCTGCAGACTGAAAGGTCCCAGGCTCGATTCCGGTCAAGGGCATGTACCTTGGTTGTGTGCACATCCCCAGTAGGAGACATGTAGGAGGCAGCTGATAGATGTTTCTAACTCTCTATCCCTCTCCCTTCCTCTCTGTAAAAAAATTAATAGAATGTGTTAAAAAAAAAAAAAAAAAGGAATACTGTGTCCCCCTAATCATGTCCCCGTGTCCTGACAGGTGGCCCTGGACTGTCCCCGGCACAGACAGTCGGTGTGAGCGCCGGCTAACAGTGCTTACCAAGGGGAGACCCCAGAGCTGTGGTCCCCCACCTTTGGGACCTCGCCGGCTGCCCGTGGTCCGAGGACCACCGATTGGCAGGCACTGCCCTGGAGCGCTCCCTGCATTTGCCTTCCCCGACAGGGAGCTGGAACCACAGCCCGCTACCTTCGCACACAGTGTGCCAGGGGCGATCTGTTTGTTGTGTTTTTTTTTTTGTTTTTTTTTTGGTAAAATACAGATCTACAGTGTAAATGTCTATTGGCAAAACAAAACGAAAACCAGAAAGCTGACCGGGGTGCGCACTCAGCAGGGTCCAGGCTGAAATGCTGACAGTGCGACCTCGGATGCCTTTCAGTTTCCTCTAGGACTTCATTAAGGCTTTCCGGATTTTTCTAATTGTGCTTTTTAAAGGCTTTAAAATATATATATATATATATATATATATATATATATATATATATATATATATACACACATATATATATGTGAACATACTTGTCCTCTTTCCTGCTGGCATTTCCTTTCTCTTTCTCGGTCACATGTCTCCCCGCTCCCCCCAAGTGCAACCCTCCCATCCCGTGGCCTCCGTTGGGCGGGTGCGGGGACTCAGACTGAAGGACTGTGTGGGTGCTGTGGCTGCGGTGGGGACGGGGACCCTTGGAGGCCATGGAGGAAAAAAAAAAAACAACCAAATTTGCATGCGCTTCCTCCCTAGAAGAATTTCCCGAGGCCCGTAAAGTGGACATGACCGCGGGGGGTGTGCAGAGTTGCTTTTACGGCCTCCGCTGGCACCAGCCGTCATAAACAGAACGCGTTTTCCCAGAGAAGGGGTGGCATGCAGTCCCTCTCGTTAATGCACGAGCAGAAACCCCGCCATCCGGGCAGATAAGGCCTGTCCCCGGCCCCGCGGCAGGAGCCAGGGAAGCGGTGCATGTCACAGGCCTGAGTACCGGTCCCAGGACGGTCCCGCATTTTTGGGATTCTGGGACAGAAGTGTCCGGGGCGGCAGGGCTGGGGCAGGAGCCAGGAAGTGGGGTGATCACACGGAGGAATGCGCTCTCCCCGTGCCCCCAGCTGCTTCTTGTCCTGCCACAGGCCCTCCCCTCGTTGTCAGGGTCAGCCCTGGGGTCAGCCACCACCAGCTGCAGGAGGGGGGGTGGGCAGGCATGTAACCGGCGGCCGGCCGGCCAGCTGCACTGTGTCCCGGACACCGAAGGCCCCTCCCCTACCCCCCCAAGCGCAGAAACCACACGCGGGGACGCCGCGCAGGCGCCGGGGGCAGGGCCCGCACCCAGGGCGCTGGCTGGACTGCGGGTCCCGGGTTCGCTCCCAGAGACCCGGCTCAGGGCCCAGGAAGGCGCAGGCCTGGCAGGGGCTGCACGTCAGGGGGTGGCACGTGGCGAGAGAGCAGAGCCGGGCGCCCTGCCGGCACGCTGTCTCCAGCCTCCCTGTAAAAAAAGAGGTGAGCGAGTCCTTCGGGGCTCCGGTGGCCCCTCTGTGAAATGGGGGGACACCCGCTCCTGCCTCCCAGCTGCTGGGAGGACTGTCAAAAGCCGTCCACAGCCGAAACCGAAACCAGTGTAGCTCAGTGGATAGAGCGTCTGTCTGTGGACTGAAAGGTCCCAGGTTCGATTCCAGTCAAGGGCATGTACCTTGGTGGCGGGCAAATCCCCAGTAGGGGGTGTGCAGGAGGCAGTTGATTGATGTTTCTTTCTCATCCACGTTTCTAACTCTCTATCCTTCTCCCTTCCTCTCTGTAAAAAAAAAAAAAAAAAAAAAATCAATAAAATATAAGAAAGAAAGGAAAAAAAGCCATCCCCAGGTCTCAGCAGTAAACGCCCGCCGCTGGTTTTCGTGCCCTCGTTGTGCTGGCGTTTTCTCTAACCTCCCCATTGACAATCCGGGAGACCGAGGCCCAGGAGCGGGGGAGACCGGCATTCCCGGGGCCCAGCGCTGAGGGGAGTGAAGCTGGGCAAGACCTGGGGCTCTCTCCCGGGCTCCCTCAGGACCCCTGCACTGTGTCCCCCAGACGCCCTGCAGGAGCCGAGCGCTCCCCGGGGGGCTCAAACCCGGGTCCTCCATCCATGGAGGAGCCCAGTCCACACATAGGCCTTCAGGGCACAGCACCGCCCCCCCCTGACCGACAGCCCCACCGGGTGCCCGTCGGCCAGACTGAAGGAGAACACAGTGTCCCCGGCCGTCAGAGGGGACACGGAGGTCAGGCTGCACGAGAAAGCCGTCAAGCCCTCTCCCTGCAGGCTGGGACACTGCTGACACTGGAGCCCCCCGCCCTGCCCCTCCCTCCACCGCGTGGGCCCAGCGGCAGCTACTCCCAGGGCGGCCGACCTCTGGCCTCCTGTCCTTTGGCTTCCATGAAGCGCCCAGCTCCGCATTTCTTTAGACAACACATGAAACCCTCTCCCCTCCCCCCCAGTAGAGTGTCGTGTGCTTCTCAGTAAAGCTGTTGAGAAATGCCATGAATCCCAGCCTCGTCTCAGCGTGTGGTCTGGCCTGGACACCAAGGAATAAGCCACATCGTGTGTGTGTGTGTGTGTGTGTGTGTGTGTGTGTGTGTGTCAAAATGCGCTTTAAAACGGGGGTGCCCCAGGCTCAGAGCAGTGGCCGGGCAGCGGGCAGGACGGGAGTGCCACCGAGCCGCCCCCCTGGGGGACACGGCCCTGCCCCAGATGCTCTCCATGCCCGACGGAACCAGACCAAGTCCGACACCCTGCAGGGTGAGGAGACAGAAACAGACGGAGAGGCCAGCATCTCCCTTCCCGTCCAGGCAATGAGCGTGCAGGTCGGAGGTGGGCCGGCCGTTGGGTGGGATCCTGCACAGTCTGAGCTCAGCACCCCCCGCCCGGCCCCACGCCACCCCAGCCACACATACAAACTCCACATGGATGAGAGATGGCAAAAGAAGGCCCGACACCGGAAAAGTCCTTGCCGAGAACCCCTTCACGTTGTTGACCTTGGCAGCGATGTGCTGGACTCGAAGCCAAAAGCTCGGGCGCAGAGAGAACAATAAACCAGCGGGATTGCGTTACCCTGACCAGCTTCTGCGCGGCCAACGGTCAACAGCACGGGGAGGCAGCCTGTGGGATGCAAAACCTATCGCACACCCAGTGCCTCATAAAGCGTCGATATGCAGACTCATCCGTATGTAGAATGGTTCCATGTGCAATCCGGGGAGCGTACGGCCCCTGGAAGAGGAGGAGGGGGCCCCGCTGACTGAGGCGGGGACCAGGAGCCCGGGTGTGAACACCGAGGAGCCCCCACAAACACGGGGTGTAAGGCCAGGACAGGGGATGCCTTACAGCAGCGGTTTTGTACCTTTGTCAGCTCACGGCACAGTAAACTCTTGACTAAACATCTGTAGCACACCGAAAATGTTGTATTTTTTTGCCGATCTGATAAAAACAATAAGTAAAATTTTTATTGGTTTACCAAAATAGTAAGAATGATTACCTACCCATTTTGCTCCAATGTGACTTAAAAAAAAAAAAAAGTCAGATGCCTCTACTGGTATATCAGAATGTCCAGTACCAAGAATTAACCAATCAGATGCGACCTTAATATGCAATGCGACCAATGAGATGCAATTCTTCTATGACCTGCAGATTATGGTTCAAGACAGGGCATTCCCACTGGACAGCTATTGTTGTGTTGGCTGCTGTCATTCTTTTATTTGACAATCTAAGAAGGAAGAGCTCGGTGCCCTGACTACATAGTCAGGTAGAGCGTGTGTAAAAAACTCATGTGGTTGAAAATCACTGCCCTAGAGAAAGAAAATACGTATTTTAGAAGTAATCCTGTTGTTTTCAGATTTTAATATTTCCTGCCGCTTTTGTGATACACTATGTTAGTACAGTTTTGGTGATATTATTGTATTAAAATATTATTTCTTGAAATATGAATGTTTATTGCATGTAACATTATTTAACATCGTTTTTCTTGAGGGAGAAAAAAAGAAAGAAAATCACTGCCTGGGGGAGAGTCCAGAGAGAGAAAGAAGAAGCCTGAGACCCATGCTCTCTGAGGGGAGGTGGATAGGAGGCGAAGCATCAGGGAATGTGAGGCGCTCTGGACAGTGGGATGGGGGCGCCGTAAGCGTGAGGCGGGACCTTCGAGCCAGGGCGGGTTTTCTGAAGAAAGCTGTCACTGTGCCCGGTGCCGCTGTAACATCCAACAGCCGGGGAGGCTCAGCTCAACTCCACCACTTGATCCTAGGGCCTCCAGGAAGCTCTCAGCCCTCACAGACACCGCCCCCCACCCCCCACCCCCCGGTCCAGCCCCGGGATGGAACAAAGTCTGCACTTAAGTCTTCATTCCTTTGGTTAATTACACCCAAAGTCCCATGAGTGAGATAGCAAATTAAGTCATGTCTACCCCCCGGAGGGAATAAGGTTCGGATCATCTGTGGATCCTGGAGATCTGTAAGGAAGAAGAAAGAGAGAGAGAGAGAGAGAGAGAGAGAGAGAGAGAGAGAGAGAGAGAGGATTGAGGGAAGAAAGGGGATGTCAGAAGTGGAGGGAAGGAAGGCGGACATGCTAGGAGACACCAAGCAGCAACTTTTCTCACCCATTTGCCCGGGGCCGGCTCGCTGCACTGAGTCACTTCTGTGCGAGCTGGTATCCTGGCTGACACTCCATTTCATAAATGCACATGAATCGCCCTCACATCCCCTCAGGGTATACGCACATGGTCTCTCTCTATGTGATACATCATCGTTAATGGAATCTTGACACACTCTCTTTATAGCTCTTACATCACCACCCTCCCTGAGGAGGTATTAGAGACATAATTAGGGACAAAACTCGTATGCTCATATAAACACCACATGACAGCAGTTTTCACTGGTGTGCCCTGGCAGGCTGGTGTGCCGCAAGGATGTTTAGAACATGCAGTGCTTGACTATTTAGTCAGGGCACTGACCTCTTCTCCTTTATAATGTCAAATAAAAAAATGACAACAGCCAACACAACCATAGCTGTCCAGTATGAGTAAATCAAAATTACACCTATTTTTTTTCCTTAGATCAGCAAAAAATATATTTCTCCGTGTGCTGCAGGAGTTTAGTCATTAGTTTACATGTGCCATGAGATGACAAAGGTTGGAAATCATTGCCATCTGATGCTACTATTTGACTAATGGAGATGTGGGGAATGAGATAGACTTGCCCGTGACTAGCATCTTCAGACCAACCCACACCCAACCAGACCAAACCACAGCCACGCTCTACCCACCCACACTCAACTAGACCAACCACACCCAACTAGAGTAACTCACACCCAACCAGACCAAACCACACCCAACCAGACTAACCCACAGCCAACTAGAGTAACCCACACCCAACCAGACCAACCTATAGCCAAGCTAGACCAACCCACACCCAAACCAGACCAACCCACATCCACCTGGACCAAACCATGCCACCAGACCCACCCACCACCCTGAATAGATTCCATTATTCAGAGAGAGTTCTCTCCCCCCCCCCCCCGCCAGGTTGGGTGCTGGTGAACGTGGCTTCTAGTTGGCATGCTTGAGTCGAACCCATTGGTTGCCCACGTCTTTATAGACTCTGAATTCTTCTTTGTTGGCCTTTCACAGATCCTGAGGGGAGAGAAAAACTGATCAACCATCCATCTTTCATGTCAAATGTTTCCACAGTGAGTTCCAGTGACCTTCTGGGGGGTAGAAATACCATTCATCAAAGCACTTAATGCTTCAAAAACCCTGCTTCCACATCAGCATGTTCCGAGGAGCAAAACAAAGGAAGTCAGCATCCTCCTCCCCGGGACCTGCGGTTAGAAAAATAATGATGTTATGTAACCGGTGTCCCTTCGCCAGAGGAAATTCTACCCGGAAGAAGGCACAGTAGAGCAAACGAACAGGTTAACGAAAGCGGGCAAAAGGCACCACCCCTTCGGCTGATTCCCCCAGAGATGGAGCCAGGTGTACCTCTAGGGAATGCCATTCCTTTCAGAGCAGGGCCTGAGTCTGGCACGGGGGTGAGGAACGCAGGAAAAGCGACAGGGCCACAAACAGAGAGACCTTGGCCCCTGGGTGACGGCGGGACTGTGTCCTCCACACGTGTCCTTGTGGCGTCTAACCGGAAGTGCCAGAGCCAGCGATCCTCAGATGGCTTATCTGCGGATGAAATTTCCCTGACTGCGCACAAAGGAGGCGGCGATGTCTCCCCGAGGAGGTGTTTGTGAAGAGCAAGCACTTCCCCTCCTCAGAGCCCCCCTCCGGAGAAGGTCAGCACTCCTGGCAAGCCGCCAAGTGGTCCAGAGAGGCTCTGTCCCCCGCGGCCAAACAGCAACAAGAAAGAGAAAACTCAACAACGTGGCTTGAAAAACAACCCATCGAACCACCACAAAAACCCACTTTTCGTGTGGAGGCCAAAGGCTTTGCCAAGGAGGGGGTGGCAGGGACCCGGGACGGTCGGTCGCGTCCCTGGGGCCACGGGGCCGCCCGCAGTCAGAGCCATTTGACATGAAAGATGGATGGCTGGTCGGTTTTTCTCTCCCCTCGGGGTCTGTGAAAGGCCCAATAAAGAAGAATTCAGAGTCTATAAAGCCGAAACCGGTGTGGCTCGGTGGATGGAGCGTCAACCTGCGGACTGAAAGGTCCCAGGTTCGATCCCAGTCAAGGGCATGTACCTTGGCTGCAGGCACATACCCCCAGTAGGGGGCGTGCAGGAGGCAGCTGATCGATGTTTGTTTCTCATTGATGTTTCTAACTCTCTATCCCTCTCCCTTACTCTCTGTAAAAAAATCAATAAAAAATAAATAAAGATTTTAAAAAAGAAAAGCAACTCCCTGGGACCCATGAGCCCTCTCTACTGGCCCAAGTTCAAAACCCTGCGGCCACCTTTCGTCTCATTCCAACGCGCGTGGCCCTTCACCCACTGGCGCGGGCCTGTCCACTGGAGAGATGTTGTTTTAAAGGCCAAACGCCGCGCTCAGCAGTCTCCTTCTGGAGCCGGGAACAGGCTGTCTTCCACCGCAGTCCCCTGGGCCGCTCCGGCCAAACAGACACGAGCTCAGCCTCACTCCCTCCCTCCCCACAACCCTCCACTCTCCCACCCCCACCTCTGGCAAACCAGGGCCCAGAACCGGCCCTCCCCATCTCCCTGCGCAGGGATCTCTCCAAAGGAGCTGCATTTCAAGGCCCTAATTTCCCCTGGAGCAGTGGTTCTCAACCTTCCTAATGCCGAGACCCTTTAAGACAGCTCCTCATGTGGTGTTGACCCCAACCATAAAATTTCCGTGGCTACTTCATCGCTGTCATTTTGCTACTGTGATGAACTGTCATGTAAATATCTGATAGGCAGGATGTATTTTTGTTGTTACACATTGAACGTAATTAAAGCATAGGGATTAATCACAAAAACAATATGTAATTATATATTGTGAAATATTTATTTCTAATGACAAACAAATGAAATTTTGTCTTGAATCGTGGTGTAGCATGGGCAACAGTCCTTGACTACACTTTGCTACACTGAGGAGCGGTGTGTTGGTTCCTAAGACCATGGGAAATAGGTGTTTTCCGCTGGTCTTAGGCGACCCCTGTGAATGGGTCATTCGACCCCCAAAGGGGTCTCGACCCACAGGTTTGAGAACTGCTGCTCCGGAGGGAGACCCTGAATTAGTCCCCACGAGTCTCATGCAGCTTTGTTCTCCTGCAACCCGAGGCCGCATGGCTCACGGGGCGGGAGGCAGCCAGGAGCTGGGGCCAGGGAGGGGCGGCGTGAGGATGCGGGGAGCTGTCTTTTTGTTTTCGGGTCCCGCTTCTCTATAATATATATTTATTATTGATTTTTCACAGAGAGGAAGGGAGAAGGACAGAGAGTTAGAAACATCGATGAGAGAGGAACATCAATCAGCTGCCTCCTGCACGCCCCCTACTGGGGATGTGCCTGCAACAGAGGTCCATGCCCTTGACCGGAATCGAACCTGGGACCTTTCAGTCCGCAGGCCGACGCTCTATCCACTGAGCCAAACCGGTTTCGGCTTCCCTACACCATTTGATTCGACCTTTCAGCCGCATGGAGATCACCCACCTCCTTCTGCTCCCCCAGTTTTACCTGCATGTTTCAATCTCCAGCAGTGAGGTTTTAGACCCTTATTTCGCACCTGGGTCCCAGTCCAGGGGAATTCTGCCCAAAATATCAACCCCACGTATTTAGGAAGACAACCTACTTCTAAGAAGACACCTCTGAATGTAACCCCTGGACCAGTGGTTCTCAACCTTTCTAATGCTGCGAGCACTTAATACAGTTCCTCGTGTGGTGGTGAATCGTAATGTAAATATCTGTGTTTTCTGATGGTCTTAGGCGACCCTGCTAGTGGTTCTCCACCTGTGGGTCACTGCTGTAGAGCCTGAGACCATCAGAAAACAGGTCACAACCCCCAGGTTGAGAACCGCTGCCCTGGACCAAAGCGCAGGTTACAAGGACCAGCAATCCTGCCACAGGAAAAGTTCGAAATAGAAAGCTGGCCCTGGCGTGGTACACTCAGCGAGAGAAACCAGGCGGAGGGAGCCGGGGCTGGCCACCCCACTTCCCTCCACGTTGTCGCGTGGTCGAGGTGAGATTTGTCATCGCACAGCTGAAGCCCCCACCCCCACCCCCAGGTAGAGTGGAGTTAACTGGCGGATAATGAATCCCTAAGGGGCGGTCAGCAGACTCGGGGGCAGCCATTGAGTTCAGCGGCCAAGGCACTGTCTCTGAGTCCATCAGGATGTCTCGGACTCCTGGGGTTTTCGGTGTTCGACGTGATGACCAGCCTCAGGACAAGGCCGCGGAAACCGGGGGCAGTGCAGGCTTGGGGAGCAGTCCTGCCCCACACGGATTTGAGGATAAAAACAAAAGGACGATGGAAACGTGTTTATGGAAATTGGAAACTCGATTGGAAACATTAGCTCTGTGCTTAATCTCTTTATACAGTCCCGTTTCTTGGAGCAAAGAGCAATTTGAGAGAGAGGGACCAGGTGGGTTGCTGCTGACCTGGCTTCTCCCGGGCGGATTTCACAGAGAAAATCTGGAACACACACTGGCGTCGCCCGGGCCTCCGTCTCGGTCTCAGATGGAAGTCAGGTGGGATGCGGGAGCACCAGCCTCACCCCGGGCTCTGCAGGGCCTGTTGCCTGGATGGTACCCTGAACCATCTCCCTCCCTTCCACCCGGCTCCCTGTCCGAATCGCCTGTCACCTCCAGTCATCCTTCAGGTCTCCCGCGTCACTTACTTAGCAAGACCTGTCCTGCCCTGACCGGTGTGGCTCAGTCGATAGAGCCTCGGCCTGCAGACTGAAAGGTCTCGGGTTCGATTCTGGTCAAGGGCATGGACCTTGGTTGCGGGCACATCCTCAGTAGGGGGCGTGCAGGAGGCGGCTGATCAATGTCTCTCTCTCATCAATGTTTATAGCTCTCTATCCCTCTCCCTTCCTCTCTGTAAAAAATCAATAAAATATATTTTTTAAAAAGAAAGAAGGGAAGGAAGGAAGGAAGGAAGGAAGACTTGTCTTGACCCCTGTGGGGGTCCTGGGCAGAGTACCCCGGCGGCAGTGGAAGGCAGGCAAGGACACAGTGCTATTACTTTATTTTTTTATATGTATTTTATTGAAACATCCATGAGAGAGAAACATCCATCCACTGCCTCTTGCACATCTTCTACTGAGGAGGTGCCTGCAACCAAGGCACATGCCCTTGTCTGGAATAGAACCCGGGACCTTTCAGTCCGCAGGCTGATGTTCTATCCACTGAGCCACACTGGCTAGGGGCGGCGGTGTTACCTTAAAGGCCCCTTTGCCCTGAGCATGCGCAGGCGGCGACTCACAGTCGTGCAATGCGTACTGCACAG
The DNA here is from genome assembly GCA_004026805.1 of Lasiurus borealis. NCBI lineage: Eukaryota > Metazoa > Chordata > Mammalia > Chiroptera > Vespertilionidae > Lasiurus > Lasiurus borealis. The sequence goes on from PVJN01011388.1 coordinate 28,626, forward strand.
GTGGACCCTCGTGAAGCTGCTGATAATGGGGCCCGGGCTCTGCTGATTGGCCGAGTGAGTGTGAGCGGGTATATAAGGGGCACCGTCCAGCATGCTCGGCTCCCGCTGCTTCGCTCGTAGAGATACGCGTTCCGCCTGCCCCTGCCACTCGCCTTTCTGCACCCCGAATCCTGCACCCTGCATCCTGCTACACCCTGCACAGATCTAGTTCTCCTCCCGGATGTGCACGCTGGCCTCGCCACTGGCCCAGGGGCAGGAGAGAGCGCTCTCCTCCCTCCAGGCCTCTCCATGCTCAGCCTCCCCCGTGCGCCCTCGGCTCTCGGCTCTCCCAGGAAGAAAGACTGGCTTCTCTGAAGAGGAAGGGGGTCTTCCTCCCCCCGACCTCAGGGTGCAGAGGGCCCTGGGCTGCTGCTGTCAGGGAAAGGGCTGCAACCCCGAATGTAGCAGCGAGGCCTCCCTTGTCTCAGTGGGAGCGTCCCCCCCAGGAGCAGGGCAGGGCCTGGCTGCAGGCTCCCAGGTGCCTCTGGCCCCCACAGCCCACCTGACGCCAATGCTGGGGGGCGGGGGGTCTGCTTGCAGCTGCAGCAAATGGCCCTCCTCTCTGAGCCCAGGTCTCACCTCTGCAGAGAGGCCTCTGCTCTCCCGTCTCCCCCAAAGAAAGACGCACTTCTTCTGTGAGGGCTGAAGTGGGGGGCAGAGGGGTCTCTGAGACAAGGCGTTTTTCCTTCCCTCTCCACCCCGCTCGGGGTTCAGAGGGCCTGGGGGGCCGGCCTGGGTGGGAACTGCGTCCAAAGAACAGGGTGGGGAGGTGACTGAGCCTCTAACCAGGGACAGGTGCCCCACGCCCCAGCTCACGAGGAACGGACAGGGCAGTTAAGCGGCTGTGTTTACAGCACCGCTAAAATGACCGTGTCCGCTGAGACCCATTTGGCTCAGTGGATAGAGCGTCGGCCTGCGGACTGAAAGGTCCCGGGTTCGATTCCGGCCGGGGGCATGTACCTTGCTTTCCGGCACATCTCTAGTAGGGGGTAGGCAGGAGGCAGCTGATCGATATCTCTCTCGCATCGATGTTTCTGACTTTCTATCCCTCTCCCTTCCTCTCTGAAAAATCAATAAAATATATATACTTTTAAAAAATGACCGTGTCCACAAAGAGGCACTAGCGGCCCTCCCAGCAGCCGTGGTGCATGCAGCACCCGCAGATGCTGGGGTGCCTCAAAGTTCCACCCTGAAGCCAACACCCCGAGAGGGTGCCTGGCCACCTGCTGGCCCAGCCCGCAGCCGGTCGATGCCGGGCAGGTGTGGGGGGCCCGCAGGCCGCAGACCAGAAGTGGGTGCAGCTGAGCCCCGCCAGAACCTCACTGCACGCCTGGGTGGCGGGCTCCATCCCCAGAAAGGGGCGTGCAGGAGGCAGCCAGTCCACGATTCTCGCTCATCATTGATGTTTCTCTCTCTCCCTCTCCCGTCCTCTCTGAAATCGACAAACACATTTTTAAAAAAAATATCTGATTTCCTCCCCCCCGGCCCGGCCGTTCCCCTCTGCGGCTCAGAGTCGGACGGAAGCGTTGCTCCAGCCCCTCAGCTCGCGGCCCCGGACCTCGGGCAATGCTCCTCCTTTTCTTCTTTCCTTTTCCTCGTCCTCCGTCTCTGTTCCTGGGTTCGGGCTCCGCTCTTTAAAACTTGTCGTCGTGAGGAATTCCACAAGTGAAGTAAAGCTGCACCGAGACCCGTGTTCCCCCATCCTGTCCCCCTCTGACCCACTCTGCTCCCCCGCCCCCTCTCCCGGCCCCCTCCCGCTCCTCACCTGCGGGCTTGGCCGTGATGAACCCACGTGCACACCTGCCGGAGGAGTCCCTGCAGGGGAGGGGGGCCGCTCGGAAAGGATTCCCGAGAAGGTTCTAGGGGAGCGCAGTATCGCCCTCAGACTGGGGAAACGGGGTTCCACCCGGGCCTCATGCTTTAAAGGGCCGGCTCCCACCTCCCCTGGCCACGATCCTCCCCGGGGGGCGAGGAGGGCCAAGGAAATGTGTGCCCAGCTAGGGCCCGGGCCCCATCAGCGGGTCCTGGCACCCCAAACCGGGGAACCCCCTGCCCAGACAGCTCCAGGCCCCTGCGGGCGCGCTCTGAGCCCTGGGTGCCCTGCTTGCTGGCTGTGGGCGGTGGGCACGGTGCCCGCTGGAGAGCTGGGCGTGGCAGAGCTGGGACCAGGGCGCTGAGCCCACACCCCCGCGTGAGGCCCCCTCAAAACTCTGAAAGGGCCCCTCTCTTTTTGCTGATGAAGCCCTCCATCTGAAGCCCGCGCTCGCCTCCCCCCCATAGGTTTCTGTGTGGCTGAGAGCAAGACATCGCAGTGGTTCCGTGTCCCTGGGGTGTCGATTGGGTCCCTGATCCCCCCCTCATGGGGCTGGGGAGCCGGGCGAGCCTGTCGGGGTCCCTGGGAGAAGGAGCGGCAGGTGTAAGTGAGGCGCGTGGAGCAGAGGGCAAGGGTTCACGGAGGACGTGGCCGACAGCGCCCCACTGGTGCGCAGAGCTAAGGGGGGGCCCTCCCCAGGTCCCCCCTCCCCCTGGGTCCTCCTGAAGAGACAGTGCCTCCCTCAGGGCACACTCCCTCCCTCCCTCTGAGCCGGGGCACCTGCCTGACCCTGGCAGTCTCCCCACCGTGTGTGTGAAGCCAAAACCCCCTGTGGGTGCCTCTCTCCAACCCGAATTCTTGCCTGTGCACTGACTTCATTCGGAAGGTGGGGGGAGGGGGGGCAGGAAAAACACCCCTTACATCCTAGACCTCAGCAGGGGGCAGGGGGCGGCTCTAAGTCTTAGGAGGCACATCCCTCAAGAAAAACACAAGAGCCGAGACCGGTGTGGCTCAGTGGATAGAGCGTCGGTCTGCGAACTGAAAGGTCCCAGGTTCGATTCCGGTCGGGGGCATGTACCTTGCTTGCGGGCACATCTCCACTGTGGAGTGTGCAGGAGGCAGCTGATCGATGTCTCTCTCTCATCCATGTTTCTGACTTTCTGTCTCTCCCCCTTCCTGTCTGTAAAAAAATCAATATATATATTAAAAAAAAGAAAAACACAAGGTAGACAAGGCAGCGTCGGGCAGCGAGGACAGCTGTTAGCAGCCCGCAGCCCCGAGGGGGTGATGTGTGCTTTCCTCGGGGTAAGGGCTCGGTCTCCGTGAACACGATCTGCAGAAGCGGTAACGCGGGCATCGCAGCCGGCGCCCTGCAGAGGCGGTGCGGGCACCAGGCTGGAGTTAATCACCCGCCGGTGTGGCCCAAAGGGGGGTCTTCCGCCGGCGCTGGGCCAGCAGGAGGGGGAGACCTGGAGGGGGTGCGAGGAGCTAAGGTCACACCTTTGTGAGGCAAATATCGTCTAGAAGCATCGGGAGACCTCGTTCGCAGCAGCTGCGGCGAGAAACAGGGAGAAAGGCCTCGTGAAAAAGGCCTTTTGGCTGGAGATTTAGAAGAGGGTCCCCGCCCCCTCCCCTAATTTTCAGCAATTACCGAAAATCCTTAGCTCGGTAATTGCTGCAACCTGATCCCCAGTGAATCCTGCCCACCCGCAGCCAGGAGCCTGCACCCACGTCCCTGTGCCGGCCTAGGGACCCGTGTGCTGTCCTCTCTCTAAGGCGGGGGTCCCCTTAGAAACCGAAAATAAATCCAAACGAAGAGCGCGCTTCCGGCGTGGGGGCCCTGGGACCCGGGGTGGCCTGTGAAGGGACAGAGGGGCGTGCAAGGAGACAGAGGCAGGAGGAAGCTCGGGAACAGCAGTCTCCACTTTAATCATTTGAATAGAGGAAAAGGGGGACAGAGAGGAGTCCTTCGCAGGGGAGATGGTGCATGCACTACAGGTGGGGGAGCGGGGGGGAGCAGGTGGATTAACGAAACGCCCGCTGACCTGTTCCTGGTGGCGAGCACGTGGGTCTCGCTGGGCTTTACGACAAGCACACCCCACTTTCCTGCAGCTCCCGGCACCCCAAGGCACGCGTCCCCCCTCTCCCAGCCCACCGTGCCCTGAAGGTGACAAGATGGGACCCGTTCACGGGAGCTGCTCGGCCCCAGGGGGGAGGTAGCGAGCGGGCTCTTCCCAGCCTCCGGATACAGAGGGATTTCACATCACTGTGTGCCCACGTGCAGCGAGTAAGCCTCAAACCGCACATTTCAGAGTGATTCCCTGTGAACCTGCCCTCCCATCACTGAGCGTGCCCCACCTCCTGGAACGGACACACGACGTGCCTGTCCCGGGGGCACAGGCCAACCACCTGAGAAACGCACAGCCTCCTAACCGAGACCCTAAAAGCAGACCCTGTTGCTGGTCCATCTTGGCTGCGGTTCCGTGGGCAAGATCGAGTCCCCGCGGGGGGTTTTCTCATCGGTGGGGTCAAGGCAAGGGTCCTGGGCAGCCACAGGCCGCTCCCCCGGCCCGGGGAGACGGGCAGCGTCCCGGTCTGGCGGTACCTCTTCCGTGGGCCGCGCGCCCGCACGTTCTAGCGGGAGGGGGAGCATGCAACCGCGGCCGGCAGCGGCTGTGCGGGCGCGGCATCGCCGGGGCTCAGTCACGGCCTGTGCACTGAGAGATTTTTAAATGGGAAAGAAAGAGAAAAAGAAAAAGAAAAAAATGCAGAGGAACTTGCTCTCCGCAGCAACCGCTGGAGCACAGAGTTCAAGGCTACAGCCACTCCCCTCCGGCGAGGGAGCGAGCGGACTGCAGAGCGGGAGGGGTGCAGGTGTGCATGCTGGGGGGGCCGTGGCACCGGCATCTGGCACCAGCCCGCCTCCCACCGCCAGGCTCCACGGCTGGCTGGCGGGCGGAGAGCGGCCGTGGGCACCGTGGACAATGTTCCCTCCGCCACTCGAGGCCCTTTCTCCGTCTGAGAAGTGCAGAAAGGACTAGAAAAGAGTGTGTCTGTGGTTGTTGGTTGGTTTGTTTGTCTCACTGGCTGGGATTCTGTCTCCTTCAGGAATCGTTTGGCTTCATAAAAAAAAAACCCTTTTAAGAATAAAGGGCTTGAGGTCCTCATGCAGCTCATCCCACGAAGGTGCTCCCACAAAGGCGCTCTCACAACATGGTGCGCCCACAAAGGTGCTCTCCCACGTGTCACCCACTCATTCCTGTGCCCGGACCGCTCAGGGTGCACGCCCGTGGGTCAGAGCACGAGGAATGTGGGGAGCATTGTCCATTGCCCCAGCTCTTTTTCCAAAACCGCTGAACCCAATGGCCTGGCTCCGGTGAAACGTCATTCATTCCCCGAGTCCTGGAAGCCTCTGGTGTTGGACTTTAGGATTCCCTTAAACGACAGAAACCGGGGTGAAAAAACCAGAGGGGCCGCCCCACCTGACTTGGGGGACCCCTTTCAGGGAGACACACCTCGGTGGGCGTATCTCCCCCTCCCCCTGCGTCAGGGATGGAAGGGGGACCTCTTCGCACCAAAAAAAAAGTCCGGGGCTGCGCGCAGGAGCCTTTGGAGAGGGGATCCCCCTTTCCAACGGGGCCCTCCGCCTCCGGGGTGGGCGGGGGCGGGGCGGACCCGGCCCGGGGTCACCAGTGCTGCTGGCCGGCGCCAGGGGCACCCGTGCCCGTGCCCGTGCCCAGCGGCGCCTGCGACACGGCGGGCATGGCGGTGGCGGCGGCGGCGGCGGCGGCGGCCGCGTCCCCGACGGCGCCGGGCAGCACGGAGCGCGCGGAGCGGCGGAACTCCTCGTTGCGCCACGTGTAGAGCAGCGGGTTGAGCGCCGAGAGCGCGCAGCACAGCAGCCAGCTGGCCGCCTGCACGCCCCAGGGCACGGGCAGCGCCAGGCCGCGCGCCAGGCTGACCCAGGCGAGCGGCTGCGTGGCCAGCAGGAACACGCAGCCCAGCAGCAGCACCGACAGCCCGCTGAGCCGCCGCTGCGCGCGCCGGGGCTGCAGCGCGGGCGGCAGGGGCGGCGGCGCGGGGGCCGGACCGGTGCCCGGGGCGGAGGCGGCGGTGCCCGGGGGCGCGCGCGGGGCGGCGGGGAAGGCGGCGGCGGCGGCCGCGCAGCCGGGCAGCTGGTGCAGCAGGTGGAAGTTGAGGACGCTGACCCGCTTGACGCTGCCGCGCACGCGGCGCACGATGCCCAGGTAGCAGTGCAGCAGCAGCGCCGTCTGCGCCAGCAGCGCGGCGGCCGCCAGCAGCGCCGGGTAGTGCAGGCGCGGGCCCGCGGGGGCGCCGGGGTCTCCGGGGTCCCCGGGGCGCGGCGCCCAGGGCGGCAGCAGCAGCGCCAGCGCCAGCGCCAGCGCCCAGGACAGCGCCAGCATGCCGGCCGTGTGGCGCCGCCGGTACAGCGCCTGGTAGGTGGCGGGCGCCCGCGTGATGAGCAGGTAGCGGTTCAGGGCCACGAGGCAGTGGGACAGCAGCGAGGCGGTGAGGCCCAGGCCCAGCAGCGCGCCCCGCAGCAGCCGGTAGCGGCCCCCCGCGCCCCCCGCGCCCCCGCCGCCCCCCTCGGGGGTCCCCGCGGCGGCGCCCGCGGGCAGCAGCCCCAGCACGGCCTCCTGCGGCATCCAGAGCGCGCACACGCTGAGGTCGGCGGCGCAGCCGTTGACGATGAAGGCGTTGCTGGTGGTCTGCAGCTTGCGGAAGGACGCCACGAGGTAGATGACCAGGCCGTTGGCCAGCGTGCCCCCGATGGCCAGGCCCGAGTACAGCAGCGACACGGGGATGCGCCGGCCCGCGCCCCACGCCGCCGCCGCCGCCTCCTCGTCCTCGCACAGCAGCAGCAGCGAGCCCCCCGCCGCCGCCGCGGACGCGTTGGCCATCCTGGCGCGCGCGCTTCGCACCTCGCCGCCGCCGGGCTGGGCTAGCGTGGGCTCCGCGCCCGGCCCATCCAGACGCCACCACCACCACCGCCTGCAGGGAGGGCAGAGACACCCGTCTGTGTCGCCTGTCGCCTGTGCACAAAGGGCTGGAGCAGCAGCGCGGCTGGGAGGGGAGCAGCGCGCAGGAGGAGCACGGGGGTGGCAGCTGACAGGTGCCTGGCTGCCGTGGGCACGGCGCCTGGGGCAGCAGGGAGAGGCCGCTGCAAGCAGCAGGCACCGGGGGAGGCCTGGGCGCACGGCTGTGCCCAGACAGCCTCCCTCTCCTCCCCCCCCCAAAAAAAACACGCTCACACACACACACACACACACACACACGCACACGCAGGGATCCTGCCAGGTGGAGCCTCTAGTTCCCAGGAGAAAGTGGAGGTTTCCCCGCTGGAGGGAGAGGCACGGGGGGTGGGGGGGAGAAGGAGTTGGGGCACCTACTTGTGGGCTCGTCCCGCGCCGGCAGATGCAGAGGGAGAGACGCCAAGAAATGCCTCCTCTTCCTCCTCCTTCTCGTGGTCAGCATCTGCGGCCCCCGGACCCCCAGGGCCAACTCAGCGGGGACCGGCGCCGGGAGCCAGCGGCCGCCGCATCTCCCCCGCCGCCTCCACGCACATGGTCCCGCACCCGGTCCCCGGCAGGACCAGCAGGTGCCGGGAGCCGCCTCCTCGGGCAGCTGGGCTGGGAGAGGCAGGCGGGCGGGCGGGCTGCGGGCCCAGACGGCCGGGCAGATGGGTGGACGGGCGGGCGGACAGGAGGCGCCGAGCAGAAGCTGCACTCGCTGGTGAGACAGGCGCGCTGCCCGGCGCTCCGCTCCGTGAAGCAAGAGGGGCGGCCGGCGGGACGAGCCCACTCACGCGCGCCTGCCCGCCCAGCTATACATCACCGTCTCCTCCTCGGCATGAATTATTCAGCAGCGGCTCCCTCCCGGTGAAAGGAAGAGGCACCTCTGCCGGGAGCGGCAGCTCGTCATGAGCAAGCGCCTCTGCCTCGTCTCCTCCCTCCCCCCGGCCTCTCCCTCCGTCACCTCCTCACTCCTCGCCCGGCTTCCCTTCCCTTCGCTTTGTTCCCACCCATCCCTTCGGTGGGAGAATAAAACTCAGTATCCCCCACCCCACCCCACCCCTCTGCCCTGCCTGCCCGCCCGCCAGTGCCTTTCATGCCAGACTGACGCCTGCTGGGGTCGAGATTCTTCTCAGGGGCCATGCACCCCCAGTCCCCAGACTGACCCCCTCCGCCCCACACTTTCAGGCAGAATTCCTTTCTGTCCTAATGGACGTTTTTTTTTTTTTCATTGGTGCCGTGGGACATGGGTAATTGTCCCCAGAAATCCCCACCCCACCCCTTCCCAGGAGTTTCTGTATAAATCAGAATTTTGATTTTATTTTTCTCTTCTCATCGCTGTGCGTCTTTCGCTCTTTTGTGGGTCTGGCTGGTGTGATGAGGAGGTTAGAGGGTGACAAGGACAGGTCAGAGGTGAGAAACCGGAAGGGGGGAGCAAGGACCCAGGGTACCCACCCCCAGTGTCCGCACGCTGCCTCCTCAGACGTCGGCCTCTGCAGCCCAGGCTGGCGGCTGGCGTGGACCCTGGCACTCGCCCCCAATAAATCTGTTTCCACTGGGACAGCAATGATTGGATTTTGGTTCCCCGCGTGGCATTGTGGGGAGCCCGCCGGGTGGGGTTGCAGGACACCTGGGCCCCAGGCTGGGCACCCGCAGGCCGGTCCCAGAGTCGTGTTCGTGTGGTCTGATAAGTTTCCGCTCAGGGACCCCCGACCGGCAGCGCCCGCATGCAGCACCTGGAAACGTGTCGGAGGCGATTGGGACCCGCCGAGCCAGACTTCACGGCTGCTGGTGACTTACCCAGAGCCACACACACAATCCAGGTGGCCCGCCGACTCCGCTCCGTAACCAAACAGCATCACGGGCCCACGGCCTCATTCTCCTTCCTGGGCAGTTCTCAGCCTCTCCTCTGGCCTTTTATTTAAAAATATGTTCTTATTGCCGAGACCGGTTTGGTTTGGCTCAGTGGATAGAGCGTCGGCCTGCGGACTGAAAGGTCCCAGGTTGGATTCCTGTGGGGGAGGGCATGTACCTTGCTTGCAGGCACAACTCCTGTAGGGGGCGTGCAGGAGGCGGCTGATCGATCTCTCTCTCTCTCTCTCATCGATGTTTCTGACTTTCCCTCTCCCTTCCTCTCTGTAAAAAAATCAATAAAAATACATTTTTTCAAAAAAAAGAATTGTAAGCTTTAAAATAGATTCTTACTGATTTCAGAGAGGAAGGGAGCAGGAGAGAAGGAGAAGCATCCACCAGGAGGGAGCATCATGGATTGGCTGCCTTCTGCACAGCCCCTCTTGGGGGTGGAGCCCACAACCCGGGCACGCGCCCTTGACTGGAATCGGACCCGGGACACCTTCAGTCCGCAGGCTGGCGCTCTACCCACTGAGCCACCCCGGCCAGGGTCAGCTCCAGGTGGCTTTTCTGGGTGAGCTGAACCGCCATCTTCAAGCCGTCTGCACCTGGCGGCAGTTTCCACCGGCGTCTGTCTCCACGGCGATGGCCGGTCCTCCCCACCGTCCGCATCTGCCTCGCAACCTGCCCCCAGGAGGTCCTCCTCCCCATCGGCACGTGCGGAGGGGTGCAGAGGGGTGCGGGGTGTCCATCTGGGAGGTCGCCAAGGCACCCCTTTCCCGAGCCGCCTTCTCACCCCTTTCCAGGAAAAGCCATTTGGACTGAGGCGGCTCTGGCTTGGTCTCTGTCCAGGAGGGACTTTTTTCCTTCCAGTAAAGAGGCTTATTATAGTTGTGTGTGGTGTTTTTTTTTTTTTAAATCTGCTTTAAAAATATGTCTGAGAGGCATAGGAACCTGATGGAGGTCGTTTTGTGGTTCTCAGCGTTTAGGAATTATTTCCGGGTGTTTCGATGATGAGATCAAACCCCTGGAAAAGTGTGCCCCACGTGTGTGTGTGTGTGTGTGTGTGTGTGTGTGTGTGTGTACCTCCCTCTGATGGGGGAAAGATTGCACACTTACAGGAGCTGGGCCACAATCACGATCACCCTTCGTTACCGGTCAGCAGCGGTGACAGGAAAGCAATCAGAGAGAGGAAAACCCTCCATGACACGGTGACATGTTCTGGACGAAATTAGAATCATCAGGGAACCAGTGTCCGGAGCCGCAGTCCGGCCCCGCCCCCCTCATCGAGGCCGGGATGGTGGTCAGGAGACCATGATGTCCGTTCCCTCTGGGACCCGCCTCGCAGGTCAGCCAGGGTGGGTCCTGCGGGGGCCCGATGGCCCGTGGCTCCACGGGTCTGAAGGGGGTTCCCTCGTTCCCGGCCACGGCACAGGGAGGCCGGTACCCACTGCCCACCACCCACCTCCTGCTGCCTTCAGACCTCAGCCCACGCCCGCTCCTGGGGGGTCCCCCCTCTGACCACACTTCCGCCCCACGTCTCTCTGGTTCCCCAGGGAAGGCGTGTCCTGGGACCCTTCAACCTGCAGACCGAGCTCTCCCCACTGAGCCACCCCAGCCAGGGCCAGCTCCAACTAGTGTCGGAGTGTCCACCTGCGAGGTCGCCAAGGCACCCCTTTCCCGAGCTGCCTGGACGGTCACTGCTCCGTGTCTGTGTCCTCGGAAGCCTGTGAGCCTGATGCTGTTAACTTCCTGCCTGTGGCTCCTCCGTCCTGGCCTCTCAAACGCCAGTTGGGTGAATCTCCATCCACCACCCACTTGCCCCTCTCTGTCCGTCCCTCCAGGGGGCGGTTTTTGCCTCGTTTCTCCTGGTGACATTCTTTTCCAGACCAGCACAGACCCCAGAGACAGTGTCCCCTCCTCCTCCTCCTCTCTGCCGAAGCTCCGTCCTTGTGCTCCCGGAAGCCGCACGTCGGCCCGGCCAGACCATGCTCAGACCCCCCCAGACCTACGGGCTCAGCGTCTGTCTTTCCCCAGAACACGGGGTCTCTGTCGCTCTGAATTCCTGAAACGCCCCGAGAAAGCAGGAAAAAAAATAAAATAAAAACGAAGTGACATTACAGGGTTCACCCCCTGTGCCCACGTCGGGGACCTGGGAGACAGCAGGCAGGCAGGCCCCCCGGACGGAGGACGGGTGTCCCCGGTGAGCCGAGGAGGGAGAACTGCCCTCCCCCAAACCCAGCGGAAGGGAGGGGTCTCCGGGGAGGGGGGAGAGGCCGGGCGCTGAGGATGGATGTGCGGCCCTCAGCGGCTGAGTAAGCTGCCTGGCCGTGCTCCCTGCGAGGGGACGGGGCCTGACCGGCCGCCGGCGCGGCGTGCAGAACACGGTGCACTCTGGTGCGGGAACGAGAGAAGCCGGAGCATCTCCGCCGTTCCACCAGAGTCTCCGTGCGAGGACAGAACATGCCTCGGGAAGGAACAGCTGCAGAGGGGGGAATGGGGGGGGCACCCCAGCTCCGGCAGGTGAGCGGTGTGTGCGGGGAAGGAGACGGGAACCAGGCGGCTCGGATTGGTGTCAGCAGCACGTTTCTCTCGGGGACAAAAGTGCTCGCGACCCGGAGGCCGAGCAGACGGTGCTTTTAACCGGAGTTTTATGAGATCGGGTCCTCTGAGCGGTCAGGAGGGTTCAGGCCAGTGGAACCGAGAGAGGGATCGGTGAGGGCGGTGAGAGGGGACGTTGAAACATCCTCAGATTGCCCGTTGATGAGGTGCTGCCCCGTGCGTGCCGGAGAGGGGGTACGGGGGGAATCCTTTATCGGGGAAAGGCGGCCGGCATGTTGCTATGGAAACTTCAAACCTGGACGTTTCTGCTTATGCTTTTGGACAGTGTGCCTCTCCAGCGCCGCCTCATAACAGCTGTGATTTCAAGAATTAGACTCTCTCCCGCCGGGTCCCCTGGGGTCCCCGTGCCCGGCTTTTTAAGATTTGACGCTCCAGCTGAGAATGGGCATGAGGCCGTTCATTTACAGGCGGTCCGCTCAGTCGCGCGCTCATTTCAAAACTGGGAAACCTCTCCACCCAGCGTTTCCATGGCCCCGCAGCATGCGCCCCAACCCAACGCTGTGAGATGCGGAGTGTCCGCTTGCCGGGGGTGTTTCTGGCATTTTATTTTTGTGAATCCTCACCCCGTTGATTTTTAGAGAGGGAGGGGAGGGGAGGGAGGGAGGGAGGAGGAGACACATCCACCAGTTGCCTCCTGTCTGCAGTGCTGACTGGGGTGGGATTGAACCTGCAAGCCAGGCACGTGCCCTTGAGGCCTAAGGGAACTGAACCCTCGACCCTTTCGGGGGGAGAGGGGGGTGGAGGCACAGGCTGACTGCTAACCACTGCGCTCACCGGCCAGGGCGCTGGTGTTTTACTTGAGGGGGTCTTCTTCCACACCCGCCAGGCCCTATCTTCACAGGTGCCGTGCGGGGTGGGGGGGACCAGGCGGGAGGGGTCACTCTGTAGCCGCTATGAATGCGGACCAGTGCGCCTGCCCCTCTCTGACTCGAATACCAACAAGGGTTAAAGGCAAACCACCATGGAAAGATAAATCAGCCAAGACCGGTGTGGCTCAGTGGATAGAGCGTCAGCCTGCGGACTGAAGGGTCCCAGGTTCGATTCCGGTCAAGGGCATGTATCTTGGTTGCAGGCACAGCTCCAGTAGGGGGCGTGCAGGAGGCAGCTGATCGATGTCTCTCTCTCATGGATGTTTCTAATTCTCTATCCCCCTCCCTTCCTCTCTGTTAAAAAAAAAAATCAATAAAATATATATTAAAAAAAAAAAGATAAAATAATCGGAGGCCAATCGAGGAGGTACATGGGGCAGGCAGCTCCCCCTCCCCATCCTTCCGAGTGTCAGGGCACACGTCCCTGGGGGGGCCCCGTTTCTGCAGGCGCCACCTCGTCCCGTTTGCTCCCCCACTTCCTCAAACCTGGGGGGTCAGCCTGCTTCCGGCCAGAGCGGGGAGAGCCAGCACCAGGGGGCTCACCTCCCTTTGGGTGGCCTGGGTGTTCAAGGTCAGTTAGCGTCTGACTGTCCATTTGCAACCAGCTCCACGTCACCGTGTTTTGCGCGAAAAGTCGACGTGCCGTCTAACCTTCTACCTGCCTGCCCTCCCCGAAGTTTCAGAATCCTCTCCAACAGCAATCGTTCTCCTCCTCAGAGACGGTGATCCTAATTCAACCCCGGGAGCAGGAGCTGGGTGGGAATACATTACCATTTCAATTCGGCTCAAAATAACTCCATCATTTCATGTTCCACCCCCCGGGGGGCGGGGCCGCAGCCCCGAGGCAGCCTGAGGGTAAATACAGGACTCGGGGGGCTGGTGCCATCAGGGGCATCTTGCCGGGGTTGGGAACCTCCCTCCTCGGTGTCCAGAGCCAGCGGCCCCCACTTCTCGCTTGGCCAAGTGCTGGCAAGGCCCCCAAGGTGCCCGCCACGCCCTGACCTCCGCCTCCACAGGCACAGAGAGGGACAGGGCACCTTCTTCCGTGGCCCCAAACAGCAGGGCGCTGTCCGGCTCGTGGACCGGCCACTGATGGGAAGAGAGACCTGTAACCTATCGGTGGTTTAGCACCAGGGCTATCCGAGGCCGGTGCCATCGTGTGGCCCAACCCCCCCCCCCCCGGGCCTCGGGGACCATGAATGCCAGGCCTGGCCCAGCAGCGCGGGCTCATGTAAGCTGACACGTCGGCATGGCCCACACACACGACGTGACAAATGTCCAGTGGCCCACTCTCATTAGCGCGTCACCGGGGAGAGCACCCGCGAGAGCCACCGTGACAAGGTGCTGGTGGCACTTACCTTCGCCGAGTCCGTTTCCCGCCGCCGCTGCTGCTGGGACCCAGCTGGTGGCACCCAGGCATCCCGCTCCCCGAGTTCCAACCTCGGGGGAACCCCGAGCCCCATGCCCGCAGGCGGGAAATGTGTTGCTACGGGCTCCTGGGTTGGTTTGTGGCTTTTTTTAGGGCAAGGAGGGGCGGGAGGAACTAAATCTGTCGGCAAAGACTGTCCTTCTCGCCGTGCTGGTCAGGTTTGTGACTTCCCAAGAAACCCGTGTCAGACGTGGCCCGGGACCGCCTCGGGCCCCAGCCTGTCCCGGGCTCCGGACCCAAACGGTGAGCTGCCCTCCTGCCCCCACCCTCTCCAGCGGGCCCGGATGCTTTTCAGAGGCCAAGGAGAAGGGAAGAGCCTCAGAGACACCACCACCCCGAGGGGTCCCATCCATCTTTCCTGGGGACAGGAAAGAGCCCTGACGTTTCTCCCCAGACGCTGGCGTTCCGTGGCGACTAGGCCGCTCACAGGCTCCTGAGGGCTCCTGGTCCTGGGTTCCAGGGAACGGAGAACTGGAGGGAACTGGATCGAAGGCGCCAGCCAGCCTGGACCCGGGACAAAAAAAAATCCCAGGGCGAGACTTCAGAACGTCTAGTCATTCGCATCCCAATGATTCAAAGGCCGGAGGACAGGTGGATGGCATAAAACGTTTATTCTCTTTATTAGCAGTGTACCCTTCTACACTTTTAAAATAGAACAGAGCATCTTTGGGAAGGTCAACTATTCATAACAAAATACAATGTCAATCCATTTGCTGTACTATTTGCGGTAGAGTTCCCCTGCTCTCTACATATATTCTCTGTACTATATACACCACTCTCCTCGGCGTGTCCATGTATGCACACGTGTATAAATAATTTTTTTAAGACCTACACATGTAGATACATAGGACATGGACACACACAGGCATCCCGGGGGGGGGAGGAGGGCATTGACAGCAGTGGCTTTTCACAATCACGTCCCCAGCTGCGCACACGTTAAAAGTGTTCACAGAACCAGAATGTCCACGTGGCGCCCTGCCCGCCCCCCCCCAGCCCCCACTTCTCCAGCGGCACCTGGATTTGTGTCCCCCCTGATTGCTTTTTTTAAAAATAAAAAATACCACCACCAGCCTGTACATCTCACCCATCTCTCTCTCTCTCTCTCTCTCTCTCTTTTTTTTTACAATAACTCATCATAAAATATTTCACCGTTAGAAAAAGTATAACAATCTCATTCCACAGTCCATGGCCCCTAAAAACATTACCATTGCATTTATTGCGGATCGGCTTAGTTAGTGCAATTATTTGGTTCTGTCGGTTCCTGAGGGTCCAAGCTAAACCCACCTGAGAGTCAGACATTCATTCCGGCGCCTGTTACACAGACCAGACGCGAGACAGACGAGATGTGGCTGCGAGCCTCGGGGCGCCCCGTCCTCATAAATACACTATAAATAACCCCACGGGCGGGTCCCCCATTCCCGAGGCAGCCGCCGCTGAGCAAGGCGGGGAACCGGGAAGCTAGCCCCCCCGACTTCCCCAGGAAATGCAGCCAGCAGACCTCGGAGGCCTGGAGAAGCGTCCCCTCCGAGCGAGGTCCCTGCAGGGTCCTTGCCGGCCAGCTGTGCGCGCCCAAGGCCCTGGAGGGTCCTCGCCCGCCAGCTGCGCGCCCAGGGCTCCTCTCTGAAAGCAGAGGGCCACCCAGCAGCTCCCCTGCCCTGGTTCCTCTTCCCGGGTTTGAACCCGGGTGCCTGACCCCGTGCGAGCCCAGGTCAGCGCTGCCTGGCACCCTCCTGGCTGGGGAGCCCGTAACTCCTTCCTCGGGGGAGCCCCAAAGCCCAGCAACCCCCAGCGGGCCGGCCGGCCATGAGGCTGAGGCTCAGAGTCCGAAAGCTCCGAGGAGGAGAACCAAGCGGCTCAGCAACAAAAACAAAGGGAAAGCAGGTTGGGAGCCGGGGCCAGGGCCGCTGCTCTCCGGGAGAGAGACCGAGGCAAGGCCTGACCTGGGACCGACCTTCCCTCTCCAGAAGCGCCTGCTCAGGCCTCCGGCCCAGGGGGTGGCGGCTCAAATGCCTGCACAAATTCAAGATACAAATAGGTGGTTGGTTTTTTTTTGTTGTTTGTTTTTTTTTGGTAGCAAAGAGCAAGAAAACCTAAGTCAAAATATAGTCTAACTTCTCCATCATCTTATATATATTTATAAATTTATCAAAATAGGCTTTTTTTTTTGTACGTCCATCATACATACAACGCGTGACACTGTACAGACACAGGGAGTAAGAAAGGGATTCCCGGGGGAAGGCATTTAAAAACGACCCTTCGAAAGATAGCCACACCCACCCCCACGTTAAAACGGTCCTCGGAAAGCGTCGGTCGCACAGTCTCTGCCCGGGCCCCGGGTGGGGGTGCCCGGGCGGCCGGGTCTCTCCTGAAGGTCGCTTTAACGGGAGGGAGGGCGGCGGAGGTATCCGTGTGCCCGCAGCCGGTCCTGGCGCTGGTCCCGGTGCAGAGGTGGCGCTAAGAGCAGCGAGCGGTCCCCGGCGGCGGCAGGGCCTTAGTAAGGAACATACTCAGACTGAAGGGACTGCGCGGGAGAGACACAGAGGGAGGTTAATGGCGCCGCCAGAGCCCGCCGGCTCAGCACACGGCTCCTGCCCGCCCGCCCGCCCGACTGCCCGCGGCACTGCGGTCTGCCCTGCAGAAGCCGGCCAGATGCACGAGGGGGCAGATGAGAGACGCCGAGCATCGCCTAAGGAGGGTGTGCAATTCCCAGAGTGGCGGCCAGAGAGGGTCACATGTTTAACGGCTTGCCAACGGTCCCCGCTGGGTGGCTCAGTTGTCCCGGACACCCAAAGGCTGCAGGTTCGATTCCCAGTCAGGGAACGCGCCTCCCTGGCTGGCTGCGAATGGGATGCAACAGATCTCTCCCTCTCTCTCAAAGAACACCGATAAACATATCCTCAAACAAGGATTAAGAAGCCCACTCACTGCCCCGGCCGGTGTGGCTCAGTGGATAGAGTGTCGGCCTGTGAATTGAAAAGGTCCCAGGTTCAATTCCGGTCAAGGACACAGGCCTGGGTTGCGGGCTCGATCCCCAGTGGGGGGCGTGCAGGAGGCAGCTGATGCTTGAGTCTCTCTCATCATGGATGTTTCTCTCGCCCTCTCCCTTCCTCTCTGAAATCAATAAGAAGATTTAAAAAAAAAAACTCACTGATTTTATTAGTAGGGATGACAAATCAAATATTGTTTGAAAATCGGTAGGTAGGGCTCAACTCACTTCCATGCTCTCGTGCAGTCATATTGAGTTTTTCTCAGAAATATTAAATGACACCTGTAACTAAGCTGGGGATTATTAGAATGACTTTAAGAATATATACATATAGTTTTGAATGCAACGCAATACAATACATAGCAAGTGAACATTAATGCTTCTAATGCAGTAGAATGCAATCCCTTCAATAAATTCCTTGAGCGTGGGTGACTGTAACACAAATACCGTACAAACCCTTTCCTGGTGGCACAGGCTTTGAACTTTGACCGCAAGTCCCCAAAGCGTTTGTGGGAGGAGCCCGGCAAGGCCAGCTCCCCCTTGGTCATGTCGGACACGCGTCGGGGAAGGTGGTCAGAAGGCTCTGGTCGTCAGAGCAAACCAGGAGAGACAGAGGGAGAAAGCGATGCCGGACAGCTACCTCTGAGCAGCGAGTGGCGGTCGGCGAGCAGCGCACCCAACGGTTCCAACAGGAGCCCCGTTCCCAGCCCGCCTCCCGACTTAACACTCAGCACAGGGTGACTTCATTGGCTCGGGTGCCCTCTCCTCTCCCCTCCCCCCCCAAAAAAAATCTTTGTCCAACATCTTATGACTCGGGCGTCTCAGCGCTGGGCTGGTCCACTCTGTTGACGGGACAGGGTTTGGGAAAAAAGGTCTGTCCATTTTGCAAATAATTTACTAAAAGATTCGAGCTCTTGACGAAGCCAATTCAGCTCAATGGATAGAGCGTCGGCCTGCGGACTGAAAGGTCCCAGGTTCAATTCCAGTCAAGGGCACCTACCTTGATTGCGGGCACAACCCCAGTGGGGGGCGTGCAGGAGGCGGCTGATCGATGTCTCTCTCTCATTGATGTTTCTAACTCTCTCTCTCTCTCCCTTCCTCTCTGTAAAAAAATCAATAAAATATAAAAAATAAAAAAAAGATTCAAGCTCTCTTCGTTTACCTATAAAGTCCCAGAAGTTCATATCCCACCCACAGCCGCTTACGAAGGAAGCCTCCACCAACAACTGACACCCCTGCCGCCCACAAAGGGCCGACACCACACCCCCATACTGACATGAAATGAAAAGACCTAGGCGGCCGCATGTCATCAGAACAAACTGAGGGCAAGAGCAGCCCTGGGCAGAGGTGGGAGATCAGCGAGGAGTGGGCAGGGACGGTTTGGTGGTTGGAGGTGAGGCAGTGGGGGGTGGTCCCCGAGGCTGCAAGTTCCAAAGACGAGGGGGACGGTGAAGAGCACCCCTCGAATGAATGACAAGGGCTTCAAACTCGGGGAGGATCGGGCTCTGAGAAACACACACACACACACACACACACACACACCCCTGAACGCACGGCGAGGACGTGGAGTCACGTGATCCCCGCTAGGACCCGAGTCCAGAATCGCTGCCGGGACTATTTCTACAGAGCTACATGTTCTTTACAAAACACCCGGGAGTAAGCATCTGACTCCAGGTTTCATTATGCTCGGCCGATTTTTTTTTTATCCTTGCCATAAGAAGTAATATTGAATGCATCTTAAGTACTAAATAAAAAAGGGAGGGGAGATAGCAATGAAAAGAAAAGGGAGGGGGAGACCTGAGGCATAAATATTCTCTTACAAGTAATATTTATATATAACCGAGCACTTCTTTAGACATGGAGATACTTTCATTACTCCGACAGAACGTCCCATTTCTGGGGAGCAGGAAGTTCAAGCGGGTTACCCTGAGTTCGGACCGGATGAGCTTATCGTGAACACGTGAAACGCATACCATAAAGTGGATAATGCAGCTGAAACCGGTGTGGCTCAGTGGATAGAGTGTTGGCCTGCGGACTGAAAGGTTCCGGGTTCGATTCCAGTCAAAAGCATGTATCCTGGTGGCGGGCACATCTCCAGTGGGGGGGGGTGCAGGAGGCGGCTGATCGATGTCTCTCTCTCATCGATGTTTCTATCTCTCTATCCCTCTCCCTTCCTTACTGTAAAAAAAAAAAATCAATAAAATATATATATATATTTAAATGGATAATGCAGCCGTCATCCACCTGGCAAGAGGGCACAAAGTGACCTTGAACGTGCAGCCCTCGGAATAAGTGCTGTCACAGCAAAAGCAGTCTTACTCCCCGCGAGCAGCGGGGTTTGACCTGAAACCAACGTGAGATCAGGAGAGCGAGGCGGCTCGTTCTCTGCTGGGGACCTGCTCGGAGCCCGTGCGGGCTGGTGCGGGCAGTGTCTTTAAGGCAGTGGTTCTCCACCTTCCTAAGGCCGCGACCCTGGCATACAGTTCCTCATGGGGTGGTGACCCCCAACCATGACATGTTGCTACTGTGATGCATCGTGATGTAAATATCTGCACTTTCCGATGGTCTTAGGCGACCCCTGTGAAAGGGTCGTTCAACCCCCAAAGGGGTCGAGACCCACAGGTTGAGAACCGCTGCTTTAAGGCGTCAGCTGTCTCTCTTTTTGAAACGGCCTGTCACCTAACCGTGGTGGGGAAACGTCCAGCGATCACGGCTGTACATACAGACAAGTCCTGAATACATGGACCAATGCCACAGCTACCGAAAGCAGAAAACGGTAAGGACTCCTGGAAGAGCAAGGTCTTTGCCAGCAAAGGAAAGAAACCTCTCTCCACATTCAAACACTCTGGACCTCAGGACCCTGGGGCCCGGATCTCAGTCTCCGACTGGCTCCAAGCCCACGTGCTTTGGCCACGCTCGCCCCCCGCCCCCCACCTTCCCCAGCCCCTCCAGGCAGAAAGGGCCGCTCCCTCGGTGCCCTGGGCCTGCGTTCTCGCTTCAGAGGAAGCAGCACGATCTGCGTTTCGGCGGCAGAGACGGTGAAAGGGGGGAAGCACACGCGTGACAACACGGTGCCTTCGTTTACATCCGACTCCGTGTTTTCCCTGTTAATGAGCACATCGTGCAGGGGTCGGGGGGGGGGGTGAACGCTGGGGAGAGTGAGTGCCTCTCGGACCCCATCTCCTCCTGCTCCTGCAGCGTCTGTGCCGCTGCTGAGTTAACCGCCCTCGAAACGTGTGCACTGCGCCCGCAGACAGAGCGCCCGCCTGCGTTAACTAAAATGCGGGCCAAAATAGTCTCTCTTCCGACGGATCTTTAATAGACACCCCCTCACCCCCACTCCCACCTCCCGGGGGAATTTCATCCGCTTCCCAGCAACCACCAGGAGCTCCTTTGTCAGGGAAGGGTGATGGACGCCCGGCCTGCCCCCGCCGTGCCCTGAGAAGCCACCCACCACCCCTTCTCGGGGAACCGGTCGCCGGGGTTTATAGTTCATCTGGCACCGAGCTACACCCGCAATTTCCACAGGAGAGCGGCCTTCTCTGCCTTCACTGAGCCACGCGGCTGGCTGCCTGCCAGAGCGAACGCTGACTGACACCTGGGTGCGCTTGGCCTGAGAGTTTGGGGGAGAGGCCAGAGCGCCCCAGCCACCTCCTCCCTCCGCTCAGCAGCATCTGGGCACCTCTGCCGCCGGGAGGGCTCCAAGGTGCTTCATCAGAAACAGGTCCCAGTGGCTGAGCACCCACCTATGAACCAGAGGGTCGAGGTTCTATTCTGGGAGACAGCCAGTCAGTGATTCTCCCTCATTATTGATCTCTCTCTCTCCCTCTCTGAAATCCATAAAAATACATACTTTTAAAAATGCACAGTGAGCCGAAACCGGTGTGGCTCAGCGGAGAGAGCGTCGGCCTGCGGACTGAAAGGTCCCAGGTTTGATTCTGGTCAAGGGCATGTACCTTGGTGGCGAGCACATCCCCGGTAGGAGGTGTGCAGGAGGCGGCTGATCGATGTCTCTCTTTCTCATCGATGTTTCTAACTCTCTATCCCTCTCCCTTCCTCTCTGTAAAAAATCAATAAAATAAAATTTTAAAAAATGCACAGTGAGAAGCGCTGGAGATTAAGACCAAGAGCAAAGGGGGATCACCAGGACGTGACCCGGGCCTGGGGGTCAGGGGAGGACAAGGCGGCTGCCCCCAGCTCCGGGGGGGTGGGGTGGGGAGGGGCGTCTCCCCAAAGGCAGAGCTGGGATCTTCGGGGCAGAAGATGCAGGTGACTTCACCCTGATAGAACGCTTCCCCCGCCCACGCCCCGTCACCCGCCCCCCACTTCTCGGCGCTGGAACACGCCGCCCCGGGGTGTCAGGGAGGGGGCTGGCTCCTCATCGCTCTGCAAGTGGGGCACCGAACTCGACACCCGCCCCTCCCTGCCCGCCCCGGGCAGGCGGAGCCCGGGGACCAGCCCCGGGGGGCCAGGACTCCTTCCCCTCGGCCTCTTCCCGTGGGGAGCGGTGAGACAGGCCGGGGCATCGGCTGCCATCCTTCTGGGCAGGGGTTCTCAACCTTTCTAAGGCCGCGACCTTTTAATACAGTTCCTCGTGCGGTGGTGACCCCCAACCATAAAATTATTTTCGTTGCCAAAACCGGTGTGGCTCAGTGGATAGAGCGTTGGCCTGCGGACTGAAGGGTCCCAGGTTCGATTCCGGTCGGGGGCATGTGCCTTGGTGGCGGGCACATCCCCGATGGGGGGCGGGGTGCAGGGGGCGGCTGATCAATGTCTCTCTCTCATCCATGTTTCTGGCTTTCTATCCCTCTCCCTTCCTCTCTGTGAAAGATCAATAAAATATATTTTTTTAAAAAATTTATTTTCGTTGCTACTTCATAACTGTCATCTTGCTACTGTTATGAATCGTATCTGTGTTTTCCAATGGTCTTAGGCGACCCCTGTGAAAGTGTTGTTCGACCCCCAAAGGGGTCGCAACCCACAGGTTGAGAACCGCTGCTTCTGGGGGCTGAGCCGCTGCAGAGAATGAGCGAGAAACCGCAGGTCCCAGAGGCAACGACACTAATGGCAGCTTCTAATGCGTTAGACGCCCTCGTAAGGCCCGTCACTCCTGAACGCTAGGGCTTTCTGGGTCCTTCTCCCCGGCCCAAGGGGCTGGCCACACAGCCTCTCCCCGAGGAGCTGGGGATATCACATCCGCAGGAGCATGGAAAGCAGGGCCCAGCTCTTTAAGACAAGAAACCCACACCCTCAGGCCAGCTGGGGCGGGGCTCGGGGGTTGGGCAGTGACCTAGGAACCAGGAGGTCACGGTTGGATTCCTGGTCAAGGTCACCGGCCCGGGTGGCCGGCTTAATCCCCAGCGTGAAGTGTGCAGGAGGCAGCCGCCGGTCCATGATTCTCTCTCATCATAGATGTCTCTCTCTCTCTCTCTCTCTCTCCCCCTCCCTTCCTCTCTGACATCAATAGAAACATACACAGCGGTACCTCTAGATACGAGTGCCCTAACATACGAGATTTTTGAGATATGAGCCATTGAGCGAGCGATTTTTGCTTTGAAATACGAGCAACATTTGAGATAGGAGTCATCGCGCGGATCGGCCGGCTGCACACGACCCACCAGTTTACCTCGACGCGAGCGTCTCGTAGTTTCCCACGCCTCAAGGTGACGGAACGAATTAAACCCGTATCTCGAGGTACCACTGTATTTTAAAAAGAAAAGAAAAGCGGCAGGGAGCCCCCAGGGAGACACACAGCCCCCCACTTTGCGCCTCGTAAAACGGGGGTTTCCGTGTGCACAGACTTCCTGCCTCAGGCCACCGGGGGGCGCAGTCCCCTCTCCAGGACGGGGTGCAAGGCAGAAAGGAGGAGGAGGGCAGGGCAGCGGGTAGGAGACTCTTGGCTCCTTCTCGGGGCGCCGGAGGGGAGAGAAACGCACCCGCTGGCAGCTGCACGGAGAACCCCGTTTTCTTTACCAGAAAGTGACACCTTGAAGCGGGAGAGGAGGAGCGCGCGGCCGCCCACACGGACGCTGACTTTAAACTTAATGATTGGAAAATTACCCTCCTCGGGCCAGGAGGGGAGGAGGAGGAGGAGGAGAGGAGAAATAAGAAAGACGGGAGCCAAGAGGCGGTTACATAAGCCGGAGGAGGCGCGGTGTCGGGGGGCCTTCAGGGGGGCCTCTGAGCACCCCACGGAGACTGCGGGTGCCTCGGCTGTGACCTCGGGCCCCGGTTCTGCCTCTACCGCCTGCTCGGCACAGGGCAGGCAGCCCCCATCTGCAGGAGCGGGGATGCAAGTGCAGGCGGCCGCTCCTGGTGCAGATCGGACCTCAAACCCAGCGGTGGGTGCACACGGAGACACATGCACGTTCCCGCCGAGGCTTTAGGCTTTGCTTACACGCATGCACCCACAGCAGAGGGGATTCGGGGTGCAGGAAGCGGGGTGGGGGGGTGAGCAGGCAACCGCCTGGGCCCCGATCTCCCCAGGAATCTAGCACGATGGTCACACACGCCCCTGGAACAGTGGGGGGGATGCGGCAGAAGGGCGTGTGGACAGAGCGGGGGGACTTAAAACAAGTCCTGGGCATGGCCGAGAGTTCGACCAACACACACACACACACACACACACATGCACGCAACATGTGCGCACTGCATACACATATGCACTCTACACAGGGGAACATATTGCACATGTATGTACGTATGCACACTGCATGCACATATGCACGTTATATACATGTACCAACGGCACACACATGTACACGTGCACTCTGCATACACTCACACATCTTTATCCCCATGTTAGAACAATGGTTTCCCATCTGCCCTCTGAGGTCGTGGGTCCCCCTAACTGTGGCCCTTGGGGCTGCCGCTCGGCTGAGGGGCACCTGCACCAGCTCGTCCCCTCCTCGCCTGCGGAACCAGCTCTTCCGGGTACCACGGGCAACGTGTGAAGGACGTGGGTGCCGGGGTGACCCAGGGGAATCAGTGTGGCCGCTGATGTGACCCACATGCTCTGACCTGTGCGAGCTCTCTCTCCTTCCTCTCCTGTCCTGTTCCCCCAAATCAGATCTCATACCCTAGAGGCCTCAGTTCCCTCTGGGAGGGAGCAAAACGCCCCGGCCCGCGTGGCTCCATGGGTTGAGCGCTGTCCCACGCACCCGGAGGTCGCCCGTTCGATCCCCGGTCAGGGCACATGCCGAGGTGCAGGCTCCATATTCCAGGAAGGGCCGGGCAGGAGGCAGCCGATGGATGTTTCTCTCTCCCCCTTCCTCTCTCAAATCAATTAAGAGATTCCTTTTGTCTAAAGTTTTCACCCCAACAGGGATCCCCAGTCATGAAAGGGGGTGGGTCCCCGATTATAAAGCCTCCGGGTAGCCAAAACCGGTGTGGCTCCGTGGATAGAGCGTCGGCCTGCGGACTGAAAGGTCCCAGGTTCGATTCCGGTCAAGGGCATGTATCCCGGTGGCGGGCGCATCCCCAGTAGGGGGCGTGTAGGAAGCGGCCGATCGATGTTTCTCTCTCATTGATGTTTCTAGCTCCCTGTCCCTCTCCCTTCCTCTCTGTAAAAAAATCAATAATAAAAAAAAAGCCTTTGGGTAAAGTGTGTTTGGGGGGTTTCACCCAGCCTGGGGAGGGCGGAGGAACGCAGTTCACTCTGCCCGTCCTCCTGACACCCTGCTTCTCCCCGCACGCACCCCAGGGAGCTCCAGGAGCCGTCCTAGGCTCACCTCCGGGCACCCCGAGTTAAAGCTGGGCCAGGCCCTGCAGAGGGACAGGCCCCAGGACCTCAGGCTCCGGCTGAGCAGAGATTGCTCACAACTCACGCTTTAAAGTGGGGTGCCGAGGTCGGGGGACCCCCGCCCAGCACCCTGTCTGCCTCAGGGGTTGGGGGAACCACGCCGGCGATGAGAAACCCAGCGGGAAATAACCGAGTCGAGTCGCGAGCCGGAGGAGAAAGGAGGAAGGAGCAGGAGCCCGGTGGAAGCTGGGCGTTTACTTGACGGGGGAGCCGGCGGGTGGACGGACGGGCGCGCCCACGGCCCCCGCCCGGAAGGGGGGCGCTCAGAAGGCCTCCTTGGTGCTGTTGAACTTCTTGGGGGGCAGCCGGGGCGAGGGGGGCGCGGCCCCGAGGCTGCGGTCGGGGCTCGGGCTCGGCGGCGGGCCGAGCGGCGGCGTCTGCGTACTTACGGGGATGGAGCGGCTCAGGAAGCGGGCGGAGGAGGAGGAGGACAGGCCGGTGTAGGGGGCCCGGGAGGCCGGGGCGGCGGGGCAGGGGCCCAGCTCCTCCGTCCGGGCGCCCGGGGGGCCCCGCTGGCCGCTCGGGGGGCCGCGGCCGTACTGCTGGTTGTTGTTGAGCTCGGAGTAGGTTCTGGAAGACGACTGGGAGGTGCCGTTGAGGCTGGAGAGGGAGCCGGCCGCCAGGCCCCCCTTGCAGGGCGAGGCCTTCCTGCTGTCGGGGTCCTCCGAGGCCACGCTCAGGTTGCCCAGGGAGCTGGCCAGCCGGGAGTTCACCGAGAAGCTGCGGGGACACGGGGACATGGAGACGTGCTGCCGGGCGGGGTCCCAGGCTCACAGCAAACGGCACGGGGCGGCCGGGGACAGTGCCAGGGACAGTGCCAGGGACAGTGCCAGGGACAGTGCGGGGACAGTGCTGGGACAGTGCTGGGACCGCGGGCAGATGGCGGGGCTGTTGGTCCTGAGATCGGGGTGCTACTGGACCTGCAAAGGGTTGGTCCTGCGATCGGGATGCTATTGGACATGAGATCAGAGTGCTATGAGATTGGGGTGCTATTCATGAGATTGGCGTGCTATTGGACATGAGATTGGCGTGCTATTAGACATGAGATTGGCGTGCTATTAGACATGAGATTGGCGTGCTATTGGACATGAGATTGGCGTGCTATTGGACATGAGATTGGCGTGCTATTAGACATGAGATTGGCGTGCTATTGGACATGAGATTGGCGTGCTATTGGACATGAGATTGGCGTGCTA
>PVJN01011389.1:0-16611 GCA_004026805.1 Lasiurus borealis
AGGCAGTAAAGCCTCAAACAGACTGAAATTATAGCAGGAAGATTAAAGTTAGGTGGGGTAGATGGGAGATCAATCAAGGGACTTGTATGCATGCATATAAGCATAACCAATGAACACAGACACTGGGGGGGTTGGGGTATGCCTGGGAGGGAGGGGGGGCATGGGGAGACATGTATAAAAAATTAATAAAATAAAAAAAGTTAACATATTTAGCCTCTTGAGCTCAGGTAAGTAATCTGTGTTTTTGTCTCCCTGAAAAAGTTTATATAATTACAAAAGCAAATTATCAGCCCGTTTGAAATTGAATTGACATGGCCTAGAGCAAAGAATATCCTTACATGATATTATTCTACAATATCATTTAATTTTTGATATTTCACAACAGCATATTGTACAACTAACCCAAACAAACGTAAAAATTAATTCTTTGGATGTTTAGCAGGAATTTAATAAGAAGACATTAAAGGATTTAATTCTTTTCAGAAGGAATTGAGCACTGGGAAGGCATTTGAGCATTCTATACTGGCCCTCTTTCCTCTTTTGCCAAGAGGGACCCTCTTCTCACAACCCAATGGCCCTCAGGTGTAGCCTGAGCTCTCTATTCACGCTGATGTTGAATCCTCGAGGTGACTGGTATAATGGATCTGTTTCTCGCCAAAAGGTGTGAGCTGGGTCCTCACTGGAGAAGGAACCTGAATTCCCCAAGAGAAGTGATCAGTGCCGGGGCCCCAGTCAGCAGGCCAGGGGATCCCCAAGGCAGGTGCTGGGCATGGAGGCCACGGGGGCATAGGCTACCATGGAGATAAAACTGAACCTCACAACACCTTGGTTGGCCCCGGAGGATGACTTGTTAGCCAGAGACGGGTAAGATTCCTCAGGGAAGGAATAACATAAGACAGGCACAGTCACAAAGGGACCATAAAGAGAGAACTTGGGAGTCAATAGAGGTGGGATACAAACCCTAACGCCCCCTCCAACCTTGCAGGGGTCTGAACCTTCACCCCTTCTGAGGGAGTTCTCCTGCCCCCATGGCTACCTCGCTTCCCATGCTCAGCACAGATCGGGACCCAGTTAACAGAGAGAGACGTAGCCCAGCTCAGATCAGGATCCAGGTAACAGACAGAAACATGCCCACAGAAGCTGCCCTATATCTAAATTCAGCCTATCTCTAGGAATGCACAGTGCCTACTCAATGCAAATAAACCTTTCCACTAATATATATAGGGTAATCTAAGATTGTTCGTAGAGTGTTAAATTTGACGTAAAGGTTTCACATTAATTTAATTGGCGAACTGAAATAAGCGAACACCCAAGAAAATTTAAATGTACTGGACAAAAAGCTGTTTCTAAAGTATTAATTAAAATTTCTATTGATAGCTCATTTCGTGGTAAAATTGCTTAATATGTAATGAACATAAAACAGGCATATTTGTGTGCAAAAAATTAAAATTTGAAGTTATCAAGATTGCATTAAAAAAGTTTACAAAATTCTCCATTAATCAAAAAGGGAGGGAGGAGAATAGGATAATATCATGTAGGTAAAAATATCTGTTAAGTAAATTATATCTAGGAAATTTTCACTTTAGAAAATTAATTTCCATTTGTAATACTAACAGCAAGACACCCATGAAAAACACACATGGTGTCAAAATAAGCCAAAGGAAAAGTGGGTAGGCAAAAATACAAAGGACCCCAAGTCAATTTTATAGAAAAGATTCCTTTATTAACTCTTGGTCAAGAATATGTTTATATATTTTCAGAAAACAGCTCCAAGACCAAATGTACTCCTACTAAAGAAAGGAACTGACAGGTCTGCGCCAACCTGGAAGGCAAGAGAAGAAATCATACAGAGATAGAAGACGCTGACTACTCCTTGTCACGTGAGCAGTTAGCAGCTGTGCATTGCTACAGAATGCCTAGGACCAAACCAGAGAGGGTCAGACTGGCATTGCCACCATTTGTCCACTATCCAGATACCATTGATGACATGTACACATAAGGAACTGTTTGGCATTGAAACTGGGTCTCAAAGCTATCGGACATTAAAAGTGAGACTCAAACATTTTTCTTTTGCTCTTGTGGGTTTATCTCTAGCCTACAGGGGCAAGATGTTTTTAAAGATAAGAATCAGGGGGTTGGGGGAAGCAGACACAGAGGAAAAGAAGCAATGAACAGACTGTTGTACTACAGTGGGAAGGCAGGGGAAGTTGAGGGGGAGGGTCCTGTAGGAGATCAATGGAAGGAATTGTATGCATGTGTGTATAAACATAGCCAGTGGATACAGAGAAATGGGTGGGGGTGTGGGAAGAGACGATGAGGGTATGTCCTGGGGGGTGGGGAGGGCAATAGGGGGGAAAATAACTAAATAAATAAATAAAAAGAAACAAGATGGCAGCTTAGGTAAATGTCGTTACTTGCTGCCTCCCATAACCACATCAAAATTACAACTAAAATATAGAACAACCATTATTCTGAATCAACTTAAAGCTGGCTGAATGTAAGTCCTACACCTAGGGAAGTAAAGAAGAAAGTACCTCAAGGCTAATAAGAGGGGAAGAGGTGCAGAACAGATTGATTCTACACCCATATGTGGCATGTTTTTAATCAGGAGGGATATCTCCACTGTAGAATCCTCCTGTGAGAATCATAGGTTCCCAGCTCCACACCAGACCACTAGCACAGGATTCCAGAGCTGGGGAGATAATTCCCCATAACTTCAGGCTGTGAAAACCAGTGTGGACTGTGGCTGAGTGATATGAAGGCTGCTGGAAACTTAGGTAGTCCCTCGTAAAGTCCAGTGTACATTACATGGTCCCACTCACTCTGAGCTCCAGTGCTGGGTAGCATTGGAGAAACCAGACATATTACGGGAGTAACTGTATTTTCTGGCATCAGTAAAGAAACCCTAAGGCAGCTTTCTCCAAGTAGGAGGTGTTTGCAGGGGTAATTCTCTGTTCTCATGCTGGGACCTACCCTTTCATAGAGGTGACAGGCAACAATATCTATGTTTTTTCTTCATGGCTCACAGTTTGCTCTGCTCTGGTGATTCACTGAGACCCCAACCCATACAACTTGCAGCCCCACCCAAGTGGTTTGCTTATGAATGGCTTATCCTGGCTCAGGCTTCAGATTTTCCTGAAATGTCTTAAACAAGAATCAGATAGTATCAGAATACCTTCAATAAGAGGCTGAAGACCCAGCACTAGAACCAGCCTGCCCTGCTTCACAGCTGGACCCCACATGGGCATTTCCAAGGCCAATATAAATAGAAGCCATCTGAAGATAGCTCAATAGCTGCTGCCAGGTGGCCCCAGGCATTGTCTGACTTCACATATCCTGGGAGACCCCAGAGCCCATGTACCCAGTGGACAACTTCAGACCATACCAGATTACAACTCTACAATCCACAAGTGACACACTCAAGGGGTATACTCAGTGAGCACCAAAGCCCCACTGAAGCAAGTTAGGTTCCAGAGGGGAGTCTCATGCACAGCAGCTCTTCCACTGCTGGTCCTCACAGCCAAATGGCCTCAAGGTCAACTGCTCCAAGTGACACCAATAGCAATAAAGGCTCACCTACAATAAGACTGTGCACAGAGCCCACACAGTGGTGCACCTAAAGAGCACAGCTCAGGTGATTGTACAAGCAGAGCCACTGGACCTTACAAGACACCTGCTTTACAAGGCCACTCTACTAATTTCAGGAGATATAATAGCTCTACCTAATATAGAGAAACAAACACAGTAAAGCAGGAAAAATGTTGGACAAAGAAACCTGGCACAAATGAAATAATGGAAGAAATCTCTAGAAAGAGGAATAAGGGAAAGGGAAGCAAGCAAACTACTGAATACAGAATTCAAAACAATCTGGAAAAAGTAGCTCAAGGGTATTAATGAGAGCTTCAAGGGGATTAAAGAAAGATTCAAGGGACTTAGTGAGACTTTCAAGAATCATAGTGAGAATTTTGAAGATATGAAAAAGGAACAGTCAGAAATTAAGCATACACTAACTTAAATAAAGAATAATTTACAGGGATTCAACCATAGAGAAGAGAAGTTCAAGAATCAAATAATCAATTTGGAAGATGAGGAAGCAAAAACACCCAATCAGAAGAGCAAAATGAAAAAAGAATCCAAAAATAAGAATATAGGAAGAAACCAAGATGGTGGTATAGGTAAACACCTAAAATGCTGTCTTGCACAACAATTTCAAAACTATAACTAAAAGACAGAACAGGCATCATCCAGAACCACAGGAAAGCTAGCTGAGTGAAAATTATACAACTAGAAGGAAAAAGATGGGCTCACGGAGACTCAGAGGAGCTGCAAAAACCTGAGGTATGGAGACACGTGTGTGGAGAGGATGGACAGCAGAGTGCCTGGCTGGTTTCCTCAGGGAGGGAGACAGAAACTCCAGACTGCAATAAACTCCAATTCCAGGCAAGACTCATATGGGGGAGTCTGGATTGGCCTGTAAAGGGAGGAGTGCACAGGAACTTAGGGTAGCCATGAAAGACAGAGGTCTAGAGGCACGTGAGTGTGAGTGCGCACACACAGGGCTGAATGCTGACTGAGCTGCTGGCTTTCTCTAGTGGGAGGAAGACAGAGCCTCCCAACTGCACTGAAATCCACTTCTGATTACACTGAACCCCAGTTTGGGGTAAAATCCTGGAGAACCAGACTCATATGGTTCCCCAGAGCACACGGAAATTCAAAGGAGCTGGAAAGGCAGAGGTCTGGAGGTGTGTGAGTGAGAGAGCGCAGAGAGGGTGGTAGTGACTACTGAGGGACACTGAGACCCAGGGGCCATGTAGGGCAGGGATGGCGGAAAGCCAAGGCTGTCTGCTCAGCCCTGAGACTCTGCCCCATCCAAGCTAAATACAGAGGCTTTTGCAATTTTGCAAGTCTTGTATCATAAGGCTGACTCCAGCACAGAAGTTCTCACAGCATTGACACAGCTGATCGTCACAACCAGTTGGCTTGAAGGTCAATTCCCCCCAGTGATAATGATAACAATCAAGACTTAACTACAGAGAATCCAGGATGGCGGCATAGGTAAACGCCTACACTGCTGCCTTGCAAAACAATTTCAAAACTACAACTAAAAGACAGAACGGACATCATCCAGAACCACAGGAAAGCTGGCCGAGTATAAGTTCTACAACTAGAAGGAAAGAGAGGGGCTCACAGAAACCCGAAGGAGCTGCAAAAAGCTGAGGTACGGAGACGTGCGCGCTGAGAAAGCGGATGCCCGAGTACCTGGCTGGCTTTCTCTGGTGGGAGGGAAATGCAGACTCCCAAAGGCATTGAACCCCTTATCCTATGACACTAAACCCCAGATCCAGCCGAAACTCATACGGGGAAGTTTGGACTGTGAAAAGGGAGAAGTGCACAGAAATTTAGGGGAGTCGCAAAAGATAGGAGGTCTGGTCACAGTTGTGCAAGCGCATGGCATGGAGGACAGATTGCTGATTGTGCCGCTGGCTTTCATGACTGGGCGAGAGACAGACCCTCCCAACTGTGCCACTTATGAGTCCACTGGGGCCCTGTTTCAGGCGAAACCCTGGAGATCGAGACTCGTGTGGTCCTGGTGCGCAGGGGAGCTGGAAAGGCAGTGGTCTAGAGGCACTGCAGGCTCGCACACACAAGGACCGCTCCAGCGATTACCCAGTCACATAAGACTCGAGGGCATGGAGAGCGGGGCTGACTGGAAGGCAAGGCAGTCCCTTAAGTCCTGAGACTCCACCCATCCCAAGCTCAACAGAGGCTTCTGTGGTTTTGCAAGTACAGAAGTTTCCCCGACATAGTGAAAATGCCAAGACAAGAGAAGAGATCACAAACAAAAGCAATGGAGGAAAAAAAAACGACTGGATATAGAGTTCAAAACCACGCTTATAAGGTTTTGCAAGAATATGCTAGAAAAGATGGATAAGTTTATCAAGTCCCAAGAAGAGCTGCAAAAGGACCAACTAGAGATGCAAAAGAGCCAACTAGAGATGCTAGAGATGATGCATAAATTTAGCGAGTCCCAAGAGGAGATGAAAAAGGATCAACTAGAGACACTGACTGAAATAAAAAATATTATACAGAGTCCTAACAGCAGACTAGAAACAGGCAAGAATCAAGTAAAAAATTTGAAATATAAAGAAACAGAAAACACTCAACTGGAAAAACAAGAAGAGGAAAGAATCCACAAATGTGAATATAATGTAAGGAGACTTTGGGACAGCTTCAAGCGTACCAACATTAGAATTGTGGGTGTGCCAGAGGAAGAGAGAGAGCAAGATACTGAAAACCTATTTAAAGAAATAATGACTGAAAACTCCCCACATCTGGTAAAAGAAATAGACTTACAAGTCCAGGAAGCACACAGAACCCCATATAAAAGGAATCCAAAGAGGACTACACCAAGACACATCATAATTAAAATACCAAGAGCAAAAGACAAAGAGAGAATATTAAAAGCAGCAAGAGAAAAACAGTTTATTACCTACAAGGGAGCACCCATATGACTGTCAGCTGATTTCTCAACAGAAATGATGCAGGCTAGACGGGAGTGGCAAGAAATATTCAGTGTGATGAATAGCAAGAACCTACAACCAAGAATAATCTATCCAGCAAAGCTAGCATTCAGAATTGAAGGGCAGATAAAGAGCTTCACAGATAAGAAAAAGCTAAAGGAGTTCATCAACTCCAAACCAGTGTTTTATGAAATGCTGAAGGGTACTCTTTTAGAAGAGGAAGAAGAAAAAGGTAAAAGCCAAAAAATTATGAACAACAAATACATATCTATCAACAAGTGAGTCTAAAAATTAAGTGAATTTAAAATTTGATCAACAGAATAAACTGGTGAATATAATAGAATCAGGAGCACAGAAAGGGAGTGGACTGATAATTCTTGGTGGGAAAGGGGTGAGGGGTGTACAGGGAGAGAATGAACAAAAATCATACACCTATGGATGAGATCAATGGGAGGGAGCTAAAGGCAGAGGGAGGGGTGGGAGCTGGGTGGAGGGGTACTATGGAGGGGAAAGAAGAGAAACAAATGTAATAATCTGAATAATAAAGATTTAATTAAAAAAAAGACTTAACTAAAACAAGGCTGTATGCACATTCCACAAAGGGGTGCACCAAGAGAGTCCACCTCAGGTAACTGGGGAGGTGGAGCTACTGGGCCATCTAGGACATCTAGCACACAAAGCTACTTTACCAACTCAGGGAAGCAGCAAAAATGCACAAACAAAGAAACAAATTACAAACAAAAGAAACGGAGGAAAACAAATAACTGGATGCAGAGTTTAAAACTATGGTTATAAGGTTTTTGAAGAATTTCCTAGAAAAGATGAATAAATTTAGTGATACCAAAGAGGAGATGAAAATGAACCATCTAAAGATGAAAAAGAAAAACAGGACCCATACATTTGCTGTCTAGAAGAGACTCACCTCAGAGAAAAGGATTCACACAGACTGAGAGTGAAGGGATGGAAAAACATTTTTCAGGCCAATAGAAATGAGAAAAAAGCTAGGGTAGTGATATTTATATCTGACAAAATAGACCTCAAAGTAAAGGATATAAAAAGAGATAAGGAAGGCCACTACATAATACTAAAAGGAGCAATTCATCAAGAAGATATAACTCTGGTAAATATATATGCACCTAATACAGGAGCCCCTAAATACATTAAAAAAATCCTGGAAGAAATCAAGGGAGAGATCAACAACAATACAATCATTGTAGGGGATTTTAATACACCACTGACATCTCTGGACAAATCCTCTAAACAAAAAATAGAAAAGAAACAGCAACTCTAAATAACTCACTAGATCAGATGGACCTAATTGACAACTTCAGAGCATTTCACCCTAAAGCTACAAAATATACATCCTTCTCAAGTGCACATGAAACATTCTCAAAAATAGACCATATATTGGGTCATAAGCAAAGTCTCCCCAAATTCAAAAAGATTGAATTCATATCAATCATTTCCTCAGACTACAATGGCATAAGATTAGAAATAAACTACAATAAAAAGATTCCAGAAAATTCAAACACTTGGAAGTTGAATAGCATGTTACTAAACAATGATTGGGTTATAAATGAGATGAAAAAGAAATTAAAAATTTTCTGGAGACTAATGACAATAAAAACACAACAACGCAAATTCTATGGGACACAATGAAAGCAGTGCTGAGAGGGAAGTTTATAGCTCTATAGGCCTACCTCAAAAAACAGGAAAAAGTGGTAATGCATCACCTAACTCAACAACTCAAAGAATGAAAAAGAGAGCAACAAGAAAAGCCCACTGTGAATAGAAGCAAGAAAATAAAGATCAGAGCAAAAATGAATGACATAGAGAACAAAAAATGATACAAAAAATCAACACAACAAAGAGCTGGTTCTTCAAAAGAATAAACAAGATTGATGAACATCTATCCAAGCTCACCAAAAAACATAGAAAGAGGACCCAAATAAACAAATCAAAAATGGGATAGGAGAAATAACTACAGACCCCACAGAATTACAAAGGATTGTAAAAAATATTATGAACAACTCTATTCTAACAAATTCCACAACGTAGAAGAAATTGACAGATTCCCAGAAAACCGGCAAACTAGAGGAATGCAAGAATCAAGTCAAAGATTTGAAATACAAAGAAGCAGAAAACACTCAACTGGAAAAGCAAAAAGAATCCAAAAATGTAAAGGTAGTGTAAGGAGCGTCTGGGACAACTTCAAGCATACCAACAACAGAATTATGGGGTGCCAGAAGAAGAGAGATAGCAAGATACTTAAAACCCATTTGAAGAAATAATGACTGAAAACTTCCCCCACCTGGTGAAAGAAATAAACTTACAAGCCCAGGAAGTGCACAGAATCCCAAACTAAAGGAATTCCAAAGAGGACCACACCAAGAAACATCATCACTAAAACATCAAGGTAAAAGACAAAGAGAGAATATTAAAAGCAGCAAGAGAAAAACAGGTAATTACCTACAAGGGAGCACCCATATGATTGTTTGTTGATTTCTCAACAGAAACTATGCAGGCCAGATATGAGTGGCAAGAAATATTCAAAGTGATGAATAACAAGAATCTACAACCAAGATTACTTTACCTAGCAAAGCTATCATTCAGAATTGAAGGGCAGTATTGTATGAAATGCTGAAAAGAACTCTTTAAGAAGATGAAGAAGAATAAAAAGTTAAAGATAAAAATTATGAACAACAAATACATAACGATAAGTGAATCTAAAAATCAAGTGAATAAAAAATCTGATGAACAGAATAAACTGGTGAATATAATAGAATCATGGATATAGAAATGGAGTGGACTGAGAATTCTCAGGAGGAAAGGGGTGAGAGGGGTGTAGAGAGAGACTGGACAAAAATCATATACTTGTGGATGAGGACAATGCAGGGGGAGGTAAGGGCAGAGGGAGGGGTAGGAGCTGGGTGGAAGGGAGCTATGGCTGGAAAAGAGGAACAAATATAATAATCTGAACAGTAAAGATTTATTAAATTAAAAAAATAAAGGTTGAGCACTTTAGATCCACAATTAAAACAAATGACTAGGAATATAGTGTTTGGAGCCTCTGGGACAACTTCAAGTGTACCAAGATTCACATTATATGGGTGCCAGAAGAAAACAGAGAGAGCAAGATATTGAAAACCTATTTGAAGAAATAATGACAGAAAATTTCCCATATCTGGTGAAAGAAATAGACTTACAAGTCCAGGGAACACAGAGAGTCGTAAACAAGAGGAACCCAAAGAGCCCTACACCAAGGGACATCATAAGTAAAATGCCATGGATTAAAGAGATAATCTTAAGAGGAGCAATAGAAAATCAATCAGTTACCTACAAGTGAGCACCCATATGACATTAACTGATTTCTCAATTGAAACTTTGCAGGTTAGAAGAGATTGGCAAGAAATATTCAAAGTGATGAATAGCAATGACCCACAACCAAGATTACTCTACCCAGCAAAGCTATCATTTATAATCTGAAGGTCAGAAGAAGAGTTTCACGAATAAAAACTAAATGAGTTCATCACCACCAAACCAGTATTACATGAAATGTTAAAGGATCTTCTTTAAGAAGAAGAAAAAAATATTTAAAATATGAACAATACAATTACAATAAATACATATCTATCAACAATTTAATCTACAAATCAAAATAAATGAGCAAGCAATATAATGAACCAAGTAAACTGATACATAAAATAGAGGTATGGAAACATGGAACAGACTGATGAACCTCAGAGGGAAAGGGGGGCAGGAAGAAATGGACAAAAGATCTTATATGCATATATGCATTACCTATGGACACAGACAATAGGGTGGTCAAGACCTAGGAGAGGGCAGGAACCGGGTGGAAGGGGGCAATGGGGAAACAAAAGGGGACATTTGTAATGCTCTCAAGAATGAAGATTTAAAACAAAATAAAGAAAAATTATAAAATTAATTAATATCCTCAGAGAATTTGGAAATTATTGCATCTATAGAATAATAACAGTCGTCTATGAGAAAAGAATAAATAATAAAAAGAAATTTGAAATTTAAATAAACCAAATACTAAATTTAATCAAAAGATAGGAAGATATTGTAAGAGAAAAAACCCCTTTAAAAAGCAAAATAACTAAAAGTTACACAAGAAAAATATAGCATATTTTAATAGCCAATATTAAAGGATGAAATTATACCAATTTTCTGCAATCTCTTCCAGAAAATAGAAACAGAAGGAGTACATCTTAACTAGTTCTATGATGCCAGAAATATTCTAATATAAATACCATACAAAGACATTACAAGAAAACTACAGATCAATATATCCCATAACCATAGGTGCAACATCCTTAACAAAATACTAGAAAATCAAATCCAACAATACAGGGACTATTTCCTTCTCCCCACATGGGAATCTGTGCTGTGATATTCTGTTCTTCTCCCCATGTGGGAGTCTGTACTTGTTCTCTAATAAATCTCCTTCATTTTAAGTTCATGGATTCATTCTTCAACTCTGATGGACAAAGAATCTGGGGAACCATCCCGCCCAGGAGAACACTGCCTGCTACAATCCAAAAATCATGTATCAAATTTTTGCCTTGGCCAGGAAATTCATAAGTCAACCCTATTCATGCAAAGGTGACTGTACCTATGAATCTGTCCCTCTGTCCCTTCTATGATTTTGGAGACTAATGGACACAGGATAGACACTAATATTTGGCTGCTATCTAAAAAGTGGGCATTTCTCTCTCCCTCTCTAGCTTCACATACAAAAAAATGGTTAAGGGACTTTATTACCATCAACCCAGCAATGCAAGAAATGCTAAAGGGATTGCTGTAAAAACAAGAAATAGGAAGGGAAGAAGGGGCACAGGCATAAAGAATAAAAATGGCAACAAACAAGTACCTATCAATAATAACATTAAATACTCTAATCAAAAGACATAGGGTAGCTGAATGGATAAGAAAAGTTGACCCATATATATGTTGTCTACAAGAAACCCACCTCAGAACAAAGGAGTCACACAAACTGATAGTGAAGGTATGGAAAAAAATTTTTTCAGGCAAATGGAAATGAAAAAGAAGAAGAAGAAGAAGAAGAAGAAACTGGGGTAGCAATACTTATATCTGATAAATTAGACCTCAAAGTGAAGGGTATCAAGAAATAATGAAAACACTTCATAATACTAAAGGGAGCAATCTAACAAGAGGATATAACTCTGGTAAACATATATGCACACAAATATTTAAAAAAAAAACTTCTCAAAAAAAAAAAAAACCTGGTGGAGGAATAGATGGACATGTCTGGAGCCTTATCGCTGGGCAGACAGAGAGAGCAGCTGAGAATCGCACTGGGAGTGTTTGTTGGCAAGTTAAGAGTTAGTTATCCTGCAGGAGAAGGTGGGGGACTACTAGACGGAGTTCCCCTGACCAGGCAGCCACACAGCCACAAGATTTTGTCTTCCAGAGCCACCAGCATGAACGCAGAGACCGGGCCATCTTGCTGGGGTAAGTGGATGTCCACAGCGGTCTGAAAAGCTACAGCTGGAGCTGAAGCACCCACCAAATAGCTGGGGGACCGAGAATACAGCTATCTTGTTGGCGCAGACACTCAGACTCAGAGGAGCTCCAGACACCACATGGGAAGGTCAGATTTCACCAGGGATAAGAAGGAAGAACTACATAACCAGACATCTGGCGAAGACAGACAATGCGCAGACAAAGAAACAGCCCGCATATGACAGAAAAGCAGGTATCACCAGAAAAGGAAGTAAACAAAATAGAAGCAGAAATAGACCTGCCAGAGAGAGAATTCAAAAAAAAAAATGGTCATAAGATGGCTGAAAAGAATGGAACACAAAATCGACAATGTGAGTAAGAGCCAAGAGAAAATGAAGAAGAGCCAAGAGGAAATGAAGAAGCAAGAAGAAATGCAGAATAATCAAGAATAAATGAAAAATGACATCACTGCTTACAGAACTCAATAAAAAGCATCAACAGTAGACGAGAAGAAGCAAAGGACCACATCAGAAATCTAGAAGACAGAGTATAAAAAAATACCCAAGTACAGCAGCTTTTAGAAAAAATAAAATAAAAATGAAGAGGAGAGCCTAAGGGAACTTGGGATAAGGCAAAACAAAACAACACCCTCATAATTGGGGTTCCAGAAAGAGTGGAAACTGAGCAAGGAATAGAAAAACTATTTGAAGAAATAATGAGAGAAAACTTCCCCAATATTGGAAAGAAAAACCCACACAAATCCAAGAAGCTCACAGAGTCCCAAGCAAAATGAACCCCCAAAAAACGACATCAAGGCACATTATAATTATATTGGCAAACACCTAGGAGAAAATAAGAATCTTAAAAGCGGACAGAGACAAACAGAAAGTTTCCTACAAAGGAACCCCCATAAGAGTAGCTACTGTTTTCTCAACAGAAACTCATCAGGCCAGAAGGGAATGGAATGAAGTATACAAAGACATGCAAAGGAAAGGTCTGAATCCAAGAATACTGCACCCAGCATGGCTTTCAATCAAAATTGAAGATGAAATCAGGAGCTTCACAGACAAAAAAGGACTAAGGGAATATATTACCACCAAATCAGTAATACAAGAAATGTTAAAGGGTTTGCTGTAAGAAAGAAAGAAAGAAAGAAAGAAAGAAAGAAAGAAAGAGAGAGAGAGAGAGAGAGAGAGAGAGAGAGAGAGAGAGAGAGGAAGGAAGGAAGGAAGGAAGGAAGGAAGGAAGGAAGGAAGGAAGGAAGGAAGGAAGGAAGGAAGGAAGAAAGAAAGAGGAAGCAAAGAAGGAACTGGGAGTAAAGACTAAAAATGGCAACAGATAAGTAACTATCAATAATAACTTTAAATGTAAACAGGTTAAATGCTCCAATCAAAAGACATAGAGTAACCTATTGGATAAAAAAACATGATCCATATATCTGCTCTCTACAAGAAACACACCTCAGGAAAAGAGATGCACACCAATCGAGGGTGAAGGGATGGAAGATGGTATTTCAGACAAGTGGAAATTTTTTAAAAAGCTGGGGTTGCAGTACTTATATCTGACAAATTAGATCTCAAAGTGAAGGACATAAAAAGAGATAAAGAAGGCCACTTCATAATACTAAAGGGAACAATCAAACAAGAAGAAATAACTCTGGTAAACATAAACACACCCAATATAGGAGCACCTAAATACATTTTAAAAAAAATCCTGGATCCAAAACCTGTTTGGCTCAGTGGATAGAGCGTTGGCCTGGGGACTGAAGAGTCCCAGGTTCAATTCTGGTAAAGGGCACATACCTTGATTGCGGGCACATCCACAGTAGGGTGCATGCAAGAGGCAGCTGATTGATGTTTCTCTCTCATCTATGTTTCTGGTTCTCTATCTCTCTCCCTTCTTCTCTGTAAAAAATCATTAAAAATATATTTTTAAAAAATCCAGGAGGGTAGACAGCAATACAATCATAGTAGGAGACTTTAATACCCCACTGCCACCACTGGACAAAAGCTCAAAACAAAAAACCAGTGAAGAAACAGCAATCATAAATGACTCACTAGACCAGATGGAATTAATTGACATCTTCAGAACATTTCACATGAAAGCCACAGAATATGCATTCTTCTCCAGTGCACATGGATCATTTTCAAAGATAGACCATATATTGGGTCATAGGAAAATCTCTTCAAATTCAAGAAGATAGAAGTCATATCAAACATTTTCTCAGATCACAGTGGCATAAAACTGGAAATCAACTACAATAAAAGCAATACAAAGAAATCAAACAAATGGTAACTAATCAGCATGCTATTAAACAATATCTGGGTAACCAGAGAGATCAAGGAAGAAATAAAAAACATCATGACAACAAATGAAAATGATAACACAACAATACAAAATTTATGGAACACAGTGAGAGCAGTCTTGAGAGAGGAGTTCATAGCTCTACAAACCTACTGAAAAAAAAAAGGAAACAATGGTAATAAATTTCCTAACCCTACAACTCAAAGAGCTAGAAGGAGAGTAACAAGAAAATCCCAGTGTAAGCAGAAGGAAGGAAATAGTAAAGATCACAGCAGAAATAAATATCATGGAGACCAAAGAAACAATTCAAAAGATCAACAAAACCAAGATCTGGTTCTTTGAAAGGATAAACAAAATTATTAGAACTACAGTCACGCTCACCCAGAAGCAAAGAGAGAAGACACAAATAACAAAATCAGAAATGAGAGAAATAACAACAGATCCAACCAAAATACAAAGGATTATTAAAAAATACTATGAACAACTCTATTCCAACAAATTGGACAACATGCAAGAAATGGACATATGCCTAGAAAAATATAACCTTCCAAAACTCAATCAGGAAAAATCTAAATAGCACAATAGTCCAATAACTATGGAAGAAATTGAAGCAGTCATCAAAAAGCTTCCAGTTAACAAAAGCGTGGGACCAGATGACTACACAAGAGAGTTTTACCAAACATTCAAGGAAGAAATAAAACTAATCATCCTCAGACTGTTCAAAAATATTCAAGAAGGAACACTTCCAACCATCTTCTATGAAGCCAGCATCACCCTAATATGAAAACCAGATAAAGACAACACAATGAAAGAGAATTATAAGCCAATATCTCTCATGAACATAGATGAGAAAATCCTCAACAAAATTTTAGCAAATAGGATCCAGAAGTACATCAGAAAGATCATACACCATGACCAAATAGGATTTCTTTCAGGAATGCAAGAATAGTACAATATCCCCAAGTCAATAAAAGTGATACATCACATAAACAAAATGCAAGATAAAAACACATAGTTATATCAATTGATGCAGAAAAAGCATTTGACAAAATCCTATACCCTTTCTTGATAAAATCTCTCAACAAGTTGGGAATAGAAGGATCATACCTCAACATCATAAGAGTATAGAAAGGGGGACTAAAAAAAGCAATCCCATTTACCATCACACCAAAAAAAATTAGGATACCTAGGAATAAAACCAATTAATGAGTTTAAAACTATATGCAGAAAAATATAGGAAACTCAAAAAAGAGATAGAGGAAGACATAAACAGATGGAAGAGAATACCATGCTCATGGATTGGGGAGAATACCATGCTCATGGATTGGGAGAATCAACATCATTAAAATGTCCATACTACCCAAAGCAATCTACAGCTTCAATGCACTACCCATTAAAATACCAACGACATATTTCACAGACCTAGAAAGAACTCTTCAAAGATTCCTCTGTAACAAAAAAAGACCATGAATAGCCACAACAATCCTGAGAAAGAAGAATAAAATAGGTGGGATCTCAATACCAGATTTCAAGCTATACTACAAAGCAAGTGTTCTCAAAACAGCCTGGTACTGGTACAAGAACAGACATATAGACCAATGGAATAGAATAGAGAACCCAGATATCCAACCAAACCATTATGCTCAACTAATATTTGACAGAGGCATGAACATTCAATGGAGACAAGATAGCCTCTTCAATAAATGGTGTTGTGAAATTGTACAGATACATGCAAAAAAATGAAACTGTATGGGAAAATATATTAGCAAATGTTATCACTGATAAAGGTTTAATCTCCAAAATCTACAGCCAACTTATACAACTTAATAAAAGGAAGATAAACGATCCAATAAAAAAATGGGCAACGGACCAAAATAGAACCTTTTCGAAAGACGACAGAAGGAAGGCCAAGAGACACATGAAAACATGTTCAAAGTCATTAATCATCCGAGAGATACAAATCAAAACGACAATGCGATATCATCTTACACCGTTCAGAATGGCAATCATCAACAAATCAACAAACGACAAGTGTTGGTGAGGATGTGGAGAAAAAGGAACCCTTGTGCACTGTTGGTGGGAATGCAGACTGGTGAAGCCACTGTGGAGAACAGTATGGAGTTTCCTCAAAAAACTAAAAATGGTTCTCCCATTTGACTCTGTAATCCCACTCTTAGGAATTTATCCTAAGAAATCACAAACACCAATCAGAAAGGATTTATGCACCCCTATGTTCATAGCAGCACAATTTTCAATAGCTACAATTTGGAAACCGCCTAGGTGCCCCTCAGCAGATGAA
>PVJN01011389.1:23686-54277 GCA_004026805.1 Lasiurus borealis
AAAAAAAAAAAAAAAAAAAAAAAAAAAAAAAAAAAAAAAAAAAAAAAAAAAAAAAAAAAAAAAAAAAAAAAAAAAAAAAAAAAAAAAAAAAAAAAAAAAAAAAAAAAAAAAAAAAAAAAAAAAAAAGCCTGCATATGAAAGAAAAGCAGG
The DNA here is from genome assembly GCA_004026805.1 of Lasiurus borealis. Classification (NCBI taxonomy): domain Eukaryota; kingdom Metazoa; phylum Chordata; class Mammalia; order Chiroptera; family Vespertilionidae; genus Lasiurus; species Lasiurus borealis. Next base: position 23,837 of record PVJN01011389.1, read on the forward strand.
CATCACCAGAAAAAGCAAGTAAACTAAATGGAAGCAAGCAATCTGTCAGAGAAAGAATTCAGAGACATGGTCACAGGTGGATGAAAAGAATAGAAGACAAATTAAAAAATATGTGTGTGAACCTAGAGGAAATGAAGAAGAACCAAGAAGAAATGAAAAAATGGCATCACTGCTATAAAGAATCCAATAGAAAGCAACAAGAGTAGAACAGAATATCAGTTTGTAAGGTCTCATGTAGGGCTAACAAGCTTAGTTCACCCAAGTGGAAGGGGACTAATGATTTTGGGGGGGTTTTAGGTTCAAGGTGGACTCACACTTTGAGAGTTTTCAGGTTCCCTGTGATCCTGAGATTCAGGAGCTGCATCAGTGGCAGAAGCTGCGTGAAGACAAGCACATCTGTAAGTAGGTCAACTCTTCTGGGCCAATCAAAAGCAGAAAGATTTAATAGCAGAAGCGGCACACCATATTGAAGGGGAAAGTGGATGTTATTGGAAACCTGAGTATCTACAACTATGGCACCCAAAGAACAGCTGCAAATCCCAGGGAACTGATCCCCAATTAGTGCAAACACAAGGATTCCTAGGACCTCTACAATCCACCAAGAAAGGTTGGATTTCACTTGGGATAAAGAGAGAGAAAATTACATAACCAGAGAGAGAGAGACAATAGGGAGACAAAGAAACAGCCCACATATGAAAGACAAGAAGGAATCACCAGAAAAAAAAAAGTAATCAAAAGGAAGGCAAGCGACCTGCCAGAGAAGGAATTCAGAGACATGGTCATAAGGTGGCTGAAAATAATGGAAAACAAATTCTACAATAAGAGTAAGAGCCCAGAAGAAATGAAGAAGAACCAATATCAAATGAAAAATGATGTCACTACTGTAAAGAACTCAATAGAAAGCATCAACAGTAGACTGGAAGAAGCAGAGGAACACATCAGCGAGCTAGAGGACAAGGTAAGAAAGAAAAAATACCCAAGTAGAGCAGCTTTTAGAAAAAAAAAGTTAAAAAGCAGGAGGAGAACTTAAGGCAGTGGTTCTCAACCTTCCTAATGCCACGACCCTTTAAGACAGCTCCTCATGTGGTGGTGACCCCCAACCATAAACTTATTTCCGTTGCTACTTCATAACTGTAATTTTGCTACTGTTATGAAATGTAATGTAAATATCTGATATGCAGGATGTATTTTCATTGTTACAAATTGAACATAATTAAAGCATAGTGATTAATCACAAAAACAATATGTAATTATATATTGTGAAATATTTATTTATAATTACAAATAAATGAAATTTTGTCTTGAATCATGGTGTAGCATGGGTAACAGTCTTAATATGACAACAGTAAACTACATTGCTACATTTTGCTACACCGAGGAGCAGTATGTTGGTTCCTAAGACCATGGGAAATAGGTGTTTTCCAATAGTCTTAGGCGACCCCCGTGAAAGGGTCATTTGACCTCCAAAGGGGTCGCGACCCACAGGTTGAGAACCGCTGACTTAAGGGAACTTTGGGACAACATGAAACAAAACAATATCCACATAATAGGAGTTCCAGAAAAAGAGAAAAATGAGCAAAGAATAGAAAACCAGTTTGAAGAAATAATGACAGAAAACTTCCCTGATATGGGGAAGAAAAAAACCCACACAAACCAGAGAAGCTCACAGAGTGCCAAGCAAAATGAATCCCCAAAGACAGATGGAAGGCACAGTATCATTAAATTGGAAAACACCAAAGACAATGTAAAAATCTTAAAATTGGCCAGAGAAAGACAGATAGTTACGTATATAGGAATCCCCATCAGATTAGTGACTGAATTCTCATCAGAAACTCATCAGACCAGAAGAGAATGGAAAGAAATATAGAAAGTTATGCAAAAGAAGGGTCTGAATCCAAGAATACTATATCCAGCAAGGCTATCATTCAAAATTGAAGGTGAAATCAGGAGCTTCACAGACAAAAAATGACTAAGGGAATTTATTACCACCAAACCAGCAAAGCAAAAAATGCTAAAGGGTCTGCTGTAAAAAAAAAAAAAAAAAAAAAAAAAAAAAAAAAAAAAAAAAAAAAAAAAAAAAAAAAAAAAAAAAAAAAAAAAAAAAAAAAAAAAAGGAACTGGCAACAAATAAGTACTTATCAATAATAACTTTAAATGCCCCAATCAAAAGACACAGGGTAATGGATTGGATAAGAAAACATGAGCCATATATTTACAGTCTACAAGAAACTCACCTCAGAAAAAAAAAGAATAAAGTAGGTGGGATCTCAATACCAGATTTCAATCTGTATTTCAAAGCCACTGTTCTACCAACAGCCTGGTACTAGCACAATAACAGACATATAGACCAATGGAATAGAACAGAGAATCCAGATATCGACTTAAACCACTATGCTCAATTAGTATTTGAGAAAGGAGGCATGAAAATACAATGGAATCAAGACAGTCTCTTAAATAAATGATGTTGGGAAAATTGGACAGATACATGCAAAAAATGAAACTAGACTCTAAACTTACACCATACACAAAAATAATCTCAAAATAGATACATGATTTAAACATAAGATGAGAAACCATAAAAATACTAGAGGAATCCACAGGCAGCAAAATCTCAGACATATGCCAAAGGAATTTCTTCACTGATACTGCTCCTAGGGTAATGGAAGCTAAAGAGAAAAAAAAATGGAACTACATAAAAATAAAAGGCTTTTGGGCAGCAAAAGAGACCATTAACAAAACAACAAGAAAGCCCACTGTATGGGATAAAATATTTGCAGATGTTATCACTGATAAAGCTTTACTCTCCAACATCCACAGGCAACTTATACAACTTAATAAAAGGAAGATAAATGATCCAATAAAAAATGGGCAATGAACCTAAATAGAATCTTTTCAAAAGAAGACAGAAGAAAGGCCAAGAGACAAATGAAACCATGTTCAAAGTCACTAATTATCCTAGAGATGCAAATCAAAATGACAATGCGATACCATCTGACACCTGTCAGAATGGCTATCATCAACAAATCAACAAATGACAAGTGTTGGTGAGAATGTGGAGAAAAAGGAACCCTCGTGCACTGCTGGTGGGAATGAAGATTGGTACAGCCAATGGAGAAAACTGTATGGAGTTTCCTTAAAAAACTAAAAATGGAATTCCCATTCAACCCAGCAATCCCACTACTAGGAATATATCCTAAGAAACTACAAACAGCAATCAGAAAGGATATATGGACCCCTATGTTCATAGCAGTACAATTTACAATAGCTAATATTTGGATACAGACTGGTGCCTGTCAGAAGATGACTACATCAGAAAACCATGGTACACCTACACAATGGAATACTATGCTGCTATAAAAAATACATAGTTCTTACCATTTGCAGCAACCTGGATATAACTGGAAAACATTATATTAAGTGAAAGAAGCCAGATAATGAAAGAAAAAATACCACATGATCTCACTCATTTATGGATAATAAAGATCATTATAAATTGTTGAACAAAAAGGAGTCAGTAAATCTTCAAACAGACTGTCAAATTACAGTGGGAAATTTAGGGACAAGTGGGGTAGATAAGAGATCAATAAAGGACTTGTATGCATGCATATAAGCATAACCAATGGAAACAAGACACTAGGAGAGCATATATGGAAGTTGGGTGGAGGTCCAATGGGAAGATATGTACATATGTAATACATTTTTAAAAAAGGAAAATAAATAAATAAAATAGAGACCACCACTTCAAAAAAAGAGTAGTCCAGAAGAAGGAGAGGACTTCATAAGTGTCCTAGAAGAAAAGATAGTAAAAATGACCCAAGTAGAGCAGCTTTTAGAAAAATAAAAATAAAAGTCCAGGAGGATAGCCTAAGGGAACTTTGGGACAACATGAAACAAAACATTTGCATAATGAAGGTGCCAGAAGGAGAGGAAACTGAACAAGAAATAGAAAACCTGTTTGAATAAATAATGACCGACATAGGGATTTCTGATACAGGGCAGAAAAAAACATGCAAATCCAAGAAGCTCACAGAATCCCAAGCAAAATGTACTCCAAAAGACTTCCACCAAGGCACATTATAATTAAATTGGCAAACACCAACGACAAAATAAGAATCTTAAAAGTGGCTAGAGAGAGACAGAAAGTTACCTGCAAAGGATCTCTCATCAGACTAGTGACTGATTTCTCAACAGAAACTCATCAGGCCAAAAGGGAATGGAATGAAATACACAAAGTCATGCAAAATAAGGGTCTGAATACAAGAATATTGTACCCAGTAAGGTTATCATTCAAATTTGAAGGTGAAATCGGGAGCTTTACAGAGAAAAAAGAACTAAGGGAGTTTATTATTACCAAACCAGCAATGCAAAAAAATGCTAATGGAGAAACCAAGATGGCGGCATGGGTAAACACCTAAACTGCTGCCTCGCACAACAATATCAAAACTACAAGTAAAAGACACAATGAGCATCATCCAGAACCACAGGAAGGGTGCCTGAGTGGAAATCCTACAAATAGAAGGAACGAGAAAAGCACACTGAGACTCACAGGAGATGCAGAAGCCAGAGGTACCAAGGTGCACGCACGCAGAGAGGGCTGGCAATGGAGTACATGGATGACTTTCCCATTAGTGAGGGAGACAAAAGCTCCCAACTGCTCTGAACTCCAGTTCCTTGCGAGACTTTGGGGACCCAGACTCATTCAGGGAGAAACTGGACTGTCTGGCAGCAGGCGAAACTCGAGGGCAGCTTTCTCTCAGAGTTGCTTGCAGTGATTACCACAGGACACTGAGACCCAGTGGCCTCTTAGGAATGGGCTGACTGGAAACGATTACTCTTTGCTCCCTTCTGAGATCCCGCCCCATGAAGCCATTTAGACTTCACCCCATCTGAGTTGAGCACAGAGGCTTTTCCATACAAATGCCCTGGTCCTTTGAATTCTAGACTTACCTACATAACTGCAGCTGAGTCAGTGGGACCCAGAACATACCAAAGAACCAAAAAACACCAATCAGAAAAGAAAAAAGAATCCAAAAATATGAAAATAGTGTAAGGAGTCTCTGGGAAAACTTCAAGTGCACCAACATCTGAATGATGGGGGTGCCAGAAGAAAAGAGAGAGCAAGATATTGAAAACCTATTTGAAGAAATACTGACAGAAAACTTCTCCCACCTGGTGAAAGAAATAGACTTACTAGTCCAGGAAGTGCACAGAACTCCAAACAAGAGGAATCCAAAGAGAACCACCCCAGATACATCATAATTAAAATGCCAAGAGCAAAAGACCAAGAGAGAATATAAAAGCATCAAGAAAAACAAAAACAAAAAACAGTTACCTACAAGGGAGCACCCATATGGTTGTCAGCTGATATTTCAACAGAAACTATGCAGGCCAAAAGGGAGTGGCAAGAAATATTCAAAGTGATGTATAGCAAGAACCTACAACCAAGATTACTTTACCCAGCAAAGCTATCATTCAGAATTGAAGGTCAGATAAAGAGCTTTACAGATATGGAAAAGCTAAAGGAGTTCATCATTGCCAAACCAGTATTATATGAAATGCTGAAAGGTACCCTTTAAGAAGAGGGAGGAAAAAGAAAACATTAAAGATAAAAATTATGAACAACAAATACATATCTATCAACAAGTGAATCTAAAAATCAAGTAAATAAAAATCTGATGAACAGAATAAACTCGTGAATATAACAGAATCAGGGCTAATAGAAAAAAGGGGTGGACTGACAATTATTAGGAGGGAAGGGGTATAGAGAGTGAGGGAAGAGACTAGATAAAAATTGTACAGCTATCAATGAGGACAGTGGAGGCAAGAGATAAGGGCAGAAGTTGCATTGGGAACTGGATGGAGTGGAGCTTTGTGGAAAAAAAAAACAGGAATAATTGTAATAAACTGAAGAGTAAAGATTTATTAACAACAACAAAAAAGAAATGCTAACAGGTCTACTATAAAAAAAATAAAAGAAATAGGAAGCAAAGAAGGAACACAAGGATAAAAAATAAAAATGGTAACAAAAGGTAGCTATCAATAATAACTTTAAATGTTAATGGATTAAATACCACAATCAAAAGACATAGGGTAACAGATTGGATAAGAAAACATGACCCATATATCTGCTGTCTACAAGAAACTCACCTCTGAAAAAAAGACACACACAGAGGGTGAAAGGATTGAAAAATGTATTTCAGGTAAATGGAAATGAAAATAAATCTGGGGTAGCAATACTTATATCTGACAAATTAGATCTCAAAGTGAAGGACATAAGACATAAAGAAGGCCACTTCATCATAATATAGGAGCAATCCAACAAGAAGAAATAACTCCAGTAACATATACAGACCCAATACAAGAGCATCCAAATACATAAAATACTCCTGGAGGATATCAAGGGAGAGATTGACAGCAAGACAATCATAGTAGGAGACTTTAATACACCACTATCACAACTGGACAAATCCTCTAAACAAAAAATCAGCAAAGAAACATCAATCCTAAGTGATTCACTAGACCAGATAGAATTAATTGACATCTTCAAAACATTTCACCCCGAAGTCAGAGAATATACATTCTTCTAAGGTGCACCTGGGTCATTTTCAAAGATAGAACATATATTGAGTCACAGGCAAAGTCTCTTCAAATTGAAGAAGATAGAAATCATATCAAGCTTCTTCTAAGATCATAATGGCATAAAACTGGAAATCAACTACAATAAAACAATCCAAAAAATCAAATACAAGGAGAACAAACAGCATGCTATTAAACCTTATCTGGGTTACCAGAGAGATCAAAGAAGAAATAAAAACATCATGGCAATGTATGACAATGAAAATACAACAATCCAAAATCTATGGGACACAGCTAACACAGTCTTCAGAGGGAAGTTCATAGCTCTACAATCCTACTGCAAAAACAAAACAAAACAAAACAAAATAACCCTACATTTCAAAGAGTTAGAAAGAGAGTGTCAAGAAAAGCCCAGTGTAAACAGAAGGAAGGAAATAATAAAAATCAGAGCAGAGATAAATGACATAGAAAAATATATATACAAAAGAACAACAAAAACAAGAGCTGGTTCTTTCAAAGGTTAACAAGATTGATGAACCTCTAGCCAGGCTCACCAAGAAACAAAGAGAGAGGACCCAAATAAACAAAATCAGAAATGAAAGAGGAGAAATAACAATAGACCTCATCGAAATACAAAGGGTTGTTAAAAAATACTATGAACAAGTCTATTCCAACAAACTGGACAACCTGAAGGAAATGGACATATTCCTAAAAAAATACAACTTTCCAAAACTCAACCAGGAACAATCTAAACATCTCAACAGGCCAATAACTATGGAAGAAATTGAAGTAGTCATCAAAAAGCTCCCAGCAAACAAAAGCCTGGGGCCAGATGGCTTCACAGGGGAGTTTTACCAAACATTCAAGGAAGAACTAAAATCTATCCTTCTCAGACTATTCCAAAAAATTCAACAGGAAGAAATACTTCCAAGCTCCTTCTATGAAGCCAGCATCAGCCTAATACCAAAACCCGATAAATAAAACACATTGAAAGAGAATTACAGGCCAATATCCCTCATGAACATAAATGCCAAAATCCTCAACAAAATTCTAGCAAACCAGATCCAGCAGTACATCAGAAAGGTCATACACCATGACCAAGTAAGATTTATCCAAGGGATGGAAGGATGATGCAATATCTGCAAATCAATAAACGTGACACATCGCATAAACAAATTGAGAGATAAAAATCACATAGTCATATCAATTGATGCAGAAAAAGCATTTGAGAAAGTCCAACACCATTTTTGATAAAAACTGTCAGCAGGGTGGGAGTAGGATCATACCTCAACATAATAAAAGCTATTTATGAAAACCTACAGCCAACATCATGTTTAATGGGAAAATTTAAAACCATTTTCCCTAAGAACAGGATACCCACTCTTACCACTCCTGTTTGACATAGTACTGGAAATATTAGCCATTACAATTAGACAAGAATAATAAATAAAAGCATCCAAGTTGGAAAAAAAAGTAAAGCTGTCCTTATTTACAGATGACATGATAATGTATATAAAAACCTGAAAGACTCCATCAAATACATATTAGACTTAATAAGTGAATTTGGCAATGTAGCAAGATACAAAATTAACTTCAAGAATTCTATGGCATTTCTATATACCATTAATGAACTTACAGAAAGAGAGACTAAAAAAGCAATCCCATTTACAATCGCACAAAAAAATAAATAAATAAAATGCCTAGGAAAACTTAACTAAGGAGGTAAAAGACCTACACCCGGAAAACTAAAGGACACTGAAAAAAGAGATAGAGGAAGACATAAACAGATAGAAGAACATACCGTGTTCATGGATTGGTAGGATCAACATCATTAAAATGTCCATACTACCCAAAGTAATCTACAAATTCAATGCACTCCCCATTAAAATACCAATGGCATATTTTACAGACCTAGAAAGAACTCTCTAGAAATTCATCTGGGGAATAAATATAAAAAAAATAAAAAGTCCCTGAATAGCTGCAGCAATTCTGAGAAAGAAGAACAAAGTAAGTGGGATCTCTATACAGGATTTCAAGCTGTATAACCAAGCCACTCTTCTCAAAACAGCCTGGTCCTGGCACAAGAACAGACATATAGACTAATGGAACAGAATAGAGAACCCAGAAATAGACCCAAGACATTGTACCCAATTATTTGACAAAGGATGCAAAATGGATACAATGGAGTCAAGACAGTCTATTTTCTAAATGGTTCTGGGAAATTGGTCAACACATGCACAAAAATGAAACTAGACTACCAACTTACACCATAACAAAAATAAACTCGAAATTGTTAAGGGTCTTAAATTTAAGAGGGAGAACCATAAAAATCTTAGAAGACTTCATAAAGCAGCACAATATCAGACATATGTTGTAGCAGTAATTTTACTGGTACAGCTCCTAAGGCAATGGAAACCAAGTAGAAAATAAATGAATGGGACTACATCAAATTAAAAAGCTTCTGTGCAGCAAAAGAAACCATCAACAAAACAAGAAAGCCCATTGCATGGGAGAACATATTTGCCAATGCTATCTCAGATAAGGATTTAATATCCAAAATTTACAGGGAACTCACACAACTTAACAAAAGTAACATAAACAAGCCAATAAAAAAAAAATGAGCAAAGGACATAAGTAGACACTTTTCTAAAGAGGACTTATAGAAGTTTGAAAGACACAGGAAAACATTCTGAAAGTCACTAACCATCTGAACGATGCAAATCAGAACAACAATGAGGTACCATCTCACACCTGTCAGAATGACTATCATCAACAAATCAACAAATGACAAGTGCTGGTGAGGATGTGGAGAAAAAGGAACTCTCATGCACTCCTGGTGGAAATGCAGACTGGTGCAGCCACTGTGGAGAACAGTATGGTGTTTCCTCAAAAAGTTTAAAAGAGCTCCTGTTTGACCCAGTAATCCCACTTCTAGGAATTTATCCCAAGAAATCAGAAACACCAATCAGAAAGGATTTATGTACTCCTATGTCCATAGCAACATAATTTATACTAGCTAAGAATTGGAGACAGTCTAAGTGCCATCAGTATATGAGTGAATTAAAAGACTGTACATCTATAGTACACAATCGAATACTATGCTGTTATTAAAAAGTAGGAACTTTTATCATTTGCAACAGCAGGGATGGAACTGGAAAGCATTATGCTAAGTGAAATAAGCCAGTTGGAGAAAGATAAATATCACATGATCTCACTCATATGTGTCATATAATGAACAACAAAAATAGATCCAGAGATAAGGTAACACTGAACAGATCGTCCAACATCAAAGGAAAGGTAGGGGAGGCAGTTGTTAGAGATCAACCAAAGGACTTGTATGCATGCATATTAGCATAACCAATGGACACAGACACTGGGGCAGTGGGTTCTTGTCCTAGAGGGTGGGAGTGGCCAGGGAAGGAGGGTACTAGGGAAAAAGACATATATAATACTTTAAATCATAAAAAAATCCAAGAATGCATAAAAATGACTTTACAGAATGTCCCGGTGAAATTAAGGTATTGTAAGGCTTGTTCAATATTTTAAAAAATCAGTGAATGTTATTCATACATTAACAGATTAAAAAAGAAAAAAATATATATTAATAGATATTAATAAAGCATTTGACAAAATTCAACATCCATTCCTAATTTAAAAAATAACAGCAAATTAGAAATAGTAAATAACACAATAAAAAGATTTTAAAACTGTAGATAACTCAATATTTAAAGGTGATAAACTATAATATTGAGGAGTAAGATCAGGTACAAGATATAAGTGTACCCCTTCATCACTCTTTTTCAACATTGTACTGGAATTTTTAATTAGTGCAATAAGACAAAAAAATGAAATAAAAGGTATACTGTTTGGGAAGAAAGAAATCAAACTGTCATTGCATGGCTATATGAAAAATAAAAAACAATTGACAAAAAAAAAACCTCTTGGAAATAATAAGCAATGATAACAAGGAATGCAGGATTGTAGAGAGCAACTGGGAAAAGCCCCTGAGCTGATTGTTGTCTGAATCCAGTGGCATCTGGCAGAACCATGCCCTGGAAACATATCTTTCCAGAGGCAGGTATGTTGTCAACCTGTTTACCTCAGGCGCCAGAGGGTGGGTTTCATTATCTAAGTTCAGCCAGGCACCAGGTACAGACGCAATTATCTGGGCCCAGCCAGGAGTGACAATTACAAAGAAGCCTCAAGAATGAAGAATTACAGCTTGATCTTTAACCATGATTTCACATAATTTCCTTTATCTAAAACTTGAGTAAAACTTCCTGGTATCATACTGCATACAATAAATCTGCTGTGCAGGCTCTGGGTCAATGTCTTGCCATCAGAGAGATCAGCATCCCACTGGACCCCAGCTTTTCCCTTCTGTCTCTGTGTCTATCTCATTCATTTTCTCAATTACCAGCCACCCCTACTCAGGATTCGTGGACCACTCTCTAGCTGTGCTGGATGCGATAAAAGATAGAAAGCTTATACAGGATACGTATAAGGCAAATACACAAAATTCAATCACTTTTCTGTATACCAACAATGAACAAGTGGAATTTGAAGTAAAAAACACAATACGATTTACATTAAAATGAAAAACTTAAGTATAAATCTAACAAAATATGCACAAGATCTTCCCAACATGATCTATAGACTGAACACAATCCAAATAAAAATCCCAGGACTTTATTTTGTGGATATTGACAAAGTGATTCTAAAGTTATATGAAGAGGAAAAAACAAAACAGAATGGTCAATGCAATACTAAAGGAGAAGAACAAAGTTGAAGGACTGACACTATCCAACTTCAAGACTTACTGTAGCTGAAACCAGTTTGGCTCAGTGAAGAGAGCATCAGTCTGCAGACTGAAAGGTCCCAGGTTCGATTCTGGTCAAGGGCACGTACCTTGGTTATGGGCACATCCCCAGTAGGAGGTGTGCAGGAGGCAGCTGATCAATGTTTCTCTCTCATCGATGTTTCTAACTCTCTATCCCTCTCCCTTCCTCTGTAAAAAATCAATAAAATATAAAAAAAAGACTTATGATAAACCTGCTGTAATCAAGACAGTGTGATATAGGCAAGAGACTAGACAGATTGCTGAAACAGAATAGATATACATAAAAATAGTCAACTAATCTTTGACAAAAGACCAAAGACAATAATGGAGCAAAAGTAGTTTCTTCAACAAATGGTGTTGTGTCTACTGGACATCCACATGTAAAAAAAAAAAAAAGAACCTTAAATTTTTTATACAAATTAACTCAAATAGATCATAGAGATAAATATAAAGTGCAAGCCGAAACCTGTTTGGCTCAGTGGATAGAGCATTGGCCTGTGGACTGAAAGGTCCCAGGTTCGATCTGGTCAAGGGCATGTATCCTGGTTGTGGGCACATCCCCAGTGGGGGGCGTGCAGGAGGCGGCTGATCGATGTCTCTTTCTCATTGATGTTTCTAACTCTCTATCCTTCTTTCCTCTCTCTAAAAAATCAATGAAATATAAAGTGCAATATTGTAAAAGGCATAGAAGAGACCATAAGATGAAACCCAGATGACCTTAAGTTATGGTAATACCTTTTTAGATAAAACTCCAAAGGCACAATCATTTAAATAAATAACTGATGAACTTGACTTCATTAAAATGAAAAATTTGTGCTCTGTGAAAGACATTTTCAAGAGAATTAGAAGACAAATCACAGACCAGGAGAAAATATCTGTAAAAGACATATCCAATAAAGAACTGTTATCCAATATTACACAAAGAACTGTTAAATTCAAGAATAAGAAAACAAGCAACCCATTTGTTATTTTTTTCCCTTTGTTTTTCTTGCCCAGGATATATATAAGAAAAAAATATTGGTACGAGAAATAATTTTGTTAGCCAGCGTCAGTGCAATAAATTTAATAAAAAGAGGGGGAGAAGAAAACAAGTAACTCAATTAAAAATGGGCCAAAGTCCTTGACACCTTATCAGATAATATACATAGATGATAAATAAACATATGGAAAGATGTTCCATGTCATGCATTTTCAGGGAAATGCAAATTTAAACAAAAATAAGATAGCACTGCACACTTATTAGAATGGCCAAAATTCAGAATACTGACAACACCAAATGCTGGTGAAGATGTGGAGGAACAGTACTGCTCATTCATTTCTGGTGGGAGTGCAAAATGGTTACAGCCACTATGAGAAACAATTTGGTAGTATCTTAAAAAACTAAACATAATCTTACCAAACAATCTGGCAATCATACTCCTTGGTATTTATCTAAAGGTGTTCAAAACTTGTGTCCACACAAAAACCTATACACTTATTTTTATGGCAACTTTATCCATAATTGTTAAAAAAATTGGAAGCAATTAAGATGTCCTTCAGTAGCTGAATGGATAAGTAAACTGTGGTCCATGGATTCCAGACAATGGAATGTTACTCAGCACTAAATAAAAAATGAGCCATTAAGTCATACAAAGACATAAAGGAATCTTAAATGTATCTTATTAGGTGAAAGAAACCAATATATAAATGCTATGAATTATATGATTCCAACTATATGACATTCTGGAAAAGGCAAAACTATGAAGAAATTAAAATACTGTATCAGTGGTTGCTAGGGTTTAGTGGGGAGAAAGTAATGAATAGGTGCAGCAGAGATGTTTTTAGGACAGTGAAACTAGTCTGTATGCTATGATAATGGTGGACACATATCACTATACATATATTTGTCCAAACCTATAATATGTACAACACCAAGCATATACTCTAATATAAACTTTGGGTAATTATGATATGTCCATGTAGGTACATCAATTTTAATAAGTGTGGGATTTTTGAGACTGGGGGAGGCTGTATGTATGTGAGATCAGGGAAAAATGGGAACTCTCTGTACTTTCCACTCACTTTTGCTGTGGACCTAAAACTTTTCTAAAAAACAAAGTGTATATTTTTTAAAAGCAAAATCAAAAGGTAAAAATATAATAAATGGGAGGGAAAAGATAATAAAATTTGAGGATTGACTCAGAAAGGGTCTATTATCCACTTAATAGTACTTTAGAAAGAGAGTAAATGTGGGGGATGAAATTACCAAATAAATAGTGCAAGAAAGTTTTCCAGAATTAAGGGATACAAGTCCCTAGAGCAGTGGTTCTCAACCTTCCTAAGGCCGCGACCCTTGCATACAGTTCCTCATGTGGTGGTGACCCCCAACCATGAAATTTTGCTACTGTTATGCATCGTGATGTAAATATCTGCATTTTCCAATGGTCTTAGGCGACCCCTGTGAAAGGGTCGTTTGACCCCCAAAGGGAGTATTTGGTGAGTACTTAGTGAACCCACTAATTGCCCAGCAAAATGCACAAAAAAGTCTGACTACTCGGAAGTGATTACTTTACTATCATTGGGAGCTGGTCTGTAGTAAACTCAGGTTGTGAATGCTATTGCTCTCTCTTTTTTTTTTCATCAGCTCTAATTTTAAGCTTAAAAATCCAGCCACTTTAGGGGAGCTTTCATTGAAATCAGTTGACTGAGCCAAGGTGCTGATGAGGGACTAGTCATGGGCCTAACCCCTGGTTGGGTCATTCAATTTATTGTTCTCTAGACAGCTTCTTAGCATTGAACATGAGGGAGGCAGGGTTAGAAAGTACAGTGTGATTTTTTTTTTTTAAAGCAACAATTCAAGTACCTATTCTAGTGAAAGTTCTGCATCTTTATATATCAAGGGCCTCATATAACCCCTTTTTGATAACCAAAATTTACAAATAATTTCATATACTTGATCACTATCCACACACTAGGTTGATTTTGTGCCTTGAAATATTCTTTGGAGATGGAAATAGCTGGGTTCCCTGTGTTGTTTTTTTGTTGTTGTTGTTGTTGTTCTGTTTTTTGTTTTTTTTGGTAGTTTCTTAGTTTTCTTTAATCATGTAAAAATTCAAGCAGGAGCCCAAAATTAATTTTTCATGCTCTTATTTCCAGGCACAAAAATTTTATATGCCAGTAAGATTTATTGTAATAGGAATAGAATGAATTAAGTCAGCTGCTTCTTAATGATGTTTGTGATTGATTTTCCAGAGCCTTGGAGACTCCTCATTTATCTCTTACTATTCTCAGTTTAAAAAAAAATTAAAAAGCCCTTTGGCCAGGCACATGCTATTTTCCATCTATCCTCTTCGGCACCTACCACTGCACATCACCACATATTCTTTTCACCCAAATTGCTTGATTTTACCACATCTCCCTGAGATTTCCTTTTTCTTCTCTACCGTTGTTGCTTTTATTAAATTCTCTTTGAATTATTTCTTTCATTTCCTGTCTCTCCCTTTCATGGTCAGTTTCTAATGACTCTTTTGGTAATAGCCTAAAACAGTGCTCGGCAAACTCGTGAGCCGCGGTTTGCCACTCTAATGACTAATGAGTTTGCCAACCACTGTCCTAAAGCTTATTAAAAAAAAAAAAAGATTAGTAGGAAGAAAAACAACTTATCCTACTCCAGATTTCTCCACACTTTATGATATTCTATTCATCTTGAAGATTTTTTAAAGTATTCAAATGTGAATATTAATCAAGTTACAGTATGAGGCAATGAGGAATCCAGTCACCTTTCTATAACTCAATCTTATCCTTTGTAAAAGGGTGTCATTAAGTTTCCCAGAGCTAACACCCCTCCAATATAAATAACTTCTTTTTCTTTTTTTATTGCTTAAAGTATTATATATAGTATTTCATATGTCTCCTTTTTCCTCCATTGACCTCCCCACTTCCACTCCCACTCCCAAAACATTATTTTTCCTTTATTTTTTCTTAAATCACTTCTTTCTCATTGGTCTCTGCCTAAGCACCCTGAGTGGAGTACTCCCCGTAAAAAAACAAACAAAAAAAAAAAACAAAAAAAAAACAAGGGACAGAGTTTCATCATGATTTGATGAGGGACACATGGCTGGTCCGTGGCATTCAGAAATAGCCTGCTAAACCCAGTACACCAGACAGTCTTCTCACTCAATTGTAAATCATTTAAATTCAGATTTAAGTATAATACCTTTCCTTGGTCTCATTGCCACAGCAGTTATTTTATTGTTTCTGGCAGAGAAGGAGGAAAAAATGAAAAGTAATATAGTGGTTGAAAGTTAAATCTCTTTAACAGACTAAACTTAAAAAGATCATTATTTTCCTTCAGTTCTTCCTTTTGCACCCCAGACTTGGTCCTAGTTAAAGAACATATGAAAAAAATATGAGTTTGTCTTCTCTGGTGATAACTGTCCTTGTTGTGGTGGATAGAAGCCTGCAAAAGAAATCAGGAGTCCCAGAGGCTGGTTCTAGCTGGGTCACTAACTAGCTATGTAACTTTGGATAAATTGTTTCATGACGCTGGCCTTTAGTTTTCCTATTTGTAAAAATAAGGGTTTGAGCAGAAAATCTCTAAGGTCATTTTAGTCCCAACTTTTCTTAATGCTAAGATAAATAAAAGAAAGAAATCTCTGTAAATGAGCACATGAAGTAAATGGGTAAGTAAAAAAAGTGACTAACTAGTTGACCAAGACAAATTGAAAGAAGTATGAAGCTGAAAAGTATGAGATGCTGTTAGCAACCTAGGAATGGATTTAGATATTGTTTAATACAGGCCAGTCATGCTGTTAGCAACCTAGGAATGGATTTAGACATTGTTTAATATAGGCGAGTCATTTTACAAGAACTTGAAGATTTGAATTAGATGGTCAATTTCCACCCCTAATCTGTATTTTTTTTTTTTTTGGTAATTTGATGTAGTTAGTGATCAAAGGAAATATAGAATGGGCTGAAATCAAGATCTTAACTTTAAGAGATGAAAAATAAAAAAGATGGTATCCCACCATTGAAAGACCTTAGTACAATGCAGTAACCTACAGAGGATAGGCATCATTGTTTTGGCCGAACACTGATGACATCATTGGTATCATAATAGAATGTTTGACAGTAAACATTCTATGAGTGTGCATATTCATATACACAAAGATAGCCAAATAAACGCATGTTGTTACAACCAGCATCTCTCTTAGATAGGTTTATTCTCTGTTACACTATAGTAAGTGAGTTAGCTTAACTAATTATTAGAAGGTGGCTCTTTCAGAAGCAAGCTCCTTAAATTTAGGTATACAATTAACTGAGAGAAGCTGATAAATGCAGATTCCAGGGTACCACTCCTAGGGTTCTGACTGAGTAGGTCTATAATTACACTCACCAATATGTATTTTTTAAAGTGTTACTGGTGATTTTAATGCAACTCAAAGCATCCTTTGAGGAATTCTGGGGCAGAGAAAATAGATCAAGCCTCTTTTACCCAGGGTCTGCTCATATATGGCCAGGTAGAACAAAGTTTTTCAAGCAAGGAGTTCCCTACAGGGAGTACAGTAAGTTTTCCACCACATCAAATAGATATAAGCAATGCACAGAGAAAATCCAGGTATAATCCAAATACAAAGATAGTATTCACTGACTGAAATAAACACAGGCTCTGATTATTCCCTCTATCTTTAGCATACTCACCATCAGCTTAATTGATTTTGTTCCTTGAAAATTTTGACATGATCTAATCTAAGACATTGTTTTACTAATCTTTCCAGCAGCATTTGAAACTTTTCATATCCCCAAAACTAATGACCACTTCCACTTTTCTGAAACTTTCTATAGCTCCTTCCCTTGACTTCAATGATCCATGTTCTCATGATTTAACTCTTAATTTTCTGGCAGTGACTACTCAGTTTTCTTTACGATCTCTTGTTCCTATCCCTGTTCCTTATGGGATATGAATCTCTGTTTCAGGCCCTCTTTTAATTCTAAGCATTCTTCTTGGGCAAGGTCATCTTTTTAAGCAGCTTCAATTAACATATCTCTGTGTTAACATCTACTAAACCTCAATCTCTGGACCAGAATTCTCTCCTGTTTTAATAGTCAATTACCTACTTGAGTTCTCCATTTTCATGTTGTCCAATCACCTTTAACTCAGCATGTACAAAACTAAATTTGCAAGCCCAATAGATCTAGTAACTAGAGGATCTAGCCAGGAAGATTAAGCAAATAAAAAAAGTAATAGAAATCAGAATTGGAAAAGAAGACTTAAAACTATATTTACAGATGACATAATCCTACAGTGGAAAAACTTAAAGAATCCATTACAAATTATGGAAGCTAATTAACAAGATCAGCAATGGTGCAGGATATAAGATCAATATACAAAACCTACTCTGGCTGGGTATCTAAATTGGTTAGAGTGTCATCCCAGTGTGACAAGGTATGGATTCAATCCCTGGCCAAGGCATATAAAAGAATCAACCAATAAATGCATAAATAAGTGAAACAATAAATTGATGTTTCCCCCTCTCTATCTATCTATCTATCTATCTATCTATCTATCTATCTATCTTTCAAATCAATAAGGCCTGAGCAGAGTTATTAAATGGTTGAGTGTCAAACAATGAAACAGGAGATCATGCTTTGATTCTAGGTCAGGACACATGCCCAGGTTGCAAGCTCAATCCCCAGTGGGGGACATGTAGGAGGCAGCTGATCAATGACTCTCTCTCATCATTGATGTTTCTATTTCTCTTCTATCTCCCTTCCTTTCTCTGAAATCAATAAGGATATTTTTAAATAAAATAAATAAGGCTAAATCTGTGTCCCTGCCCCTAGTCTTATGCAATTTCCTCCGACCCAAACTAGGTGGCCAAAGTTCTCTTTCTAAAACATAATCTGAGCTATAAGAGCATGAGCACATTTTATATATGCTGAAAACGCCCTTCACGAACTAGCCCCATTCTCCATTTTCAAACTTGTTTCTGCTTGTTTCTTCTAAAGCACGATGCACTCCAGACTACTGATCTGTCACTACCCTTAAGAAGATAAGCTCTTTCCCCAACCTAATGCTATTGACAGTACCATCTGTGGAGTAGTCAGGCCTGGGTATGAGTCCTGGTTCCTCAAAGTGATAACTCAAGTTATGAGACTATGAGCAATTCATATAACCTTTCTGAGACTGAGTTTCCTCATGAACAAAATAAAGACAAAGATATGGACCCTATAGAACTGAATTAACTGACATGCAGTGGCTGGCACCCAGTAGCCTCTTAACAAAAGTTAATTCTATTCGCTCTCAGTATAACTCTTTGTCTTGACATTTTCCATCATCTTTAGTCCATTTTCCACCTACAAACTCTTAGTGAACTTTCATGACTTATGTCACTGAAATGTAAATTCTCCTAAGAATTCTTCCCTGGTACTTTCTGGCAAAAGGAACCCCCTTTCTCCTTCACATTTCAGTAACCCCATATACACTCTTTTCACATCACCTTAAAGTTGTCCATGTATGAGTTTCTCTTCCCTGCCAGCTCACACTTGGATACCATTGATCCTAACACTGTGCCAGACAAATAGAAAGCCCTTAATAATGTTTGGTGAATGAAGGCTCATAAAATCAATAAATAAAAATATACAAAACCACTTGCATTTCTATATACTAGCAATGAATGATCCAAAAATAAAATTCAGTAAACAATACCATTTGTAATAGCATCAAAAAGAATAAAATCTTAGGGATAAATTTAACCAAGAAAATGTAATATTGTATACTGGAAACTAGAAAACATAATCAAAAGACTTTAAAGAAGACATCTAATCTAACACAGGGCTGGGGGCGTACTCCCAGCGGCCAGGGCGCAGCTCAGAGCACTCCCCCACCCCAACAAACACAACCCAGGGCTGAGGGCATACTCCTGGTGGCTACCACAGGGCTCAGAGCATGCCCCCCCAGTGGACACAATGAAGGGGGGGCCTCTGCGCGTGAGCTGTAAGAAACACCTTTTCTGAGCACTCATTTGCTAAAGTCCCTCTATGCTTCCACTCACAATGTTCTTGGTAACTTGGTTAATAAGAATCCCAGAAGGTGATCTAGGGTTTTTCCACCACACTGCTGGAGGAAAAAACTAAGGTCCTTGGCTGGAGGAGCTAAGAAATGTCATACCCTGCCCTAGCTGGTTTGGCTCAGTAGATAGAGCCTCAGCCTGCCGACCGCAGGGTCCGGATTTGATACTCATCAAGGGGATATACCTAGGTTGTAGGTTCCTCCCTGGCTGGGGCCCAGGTCAGGGCTCATGCAGGAGGCAATGAATTGAAGTGTCCCTCTCACAATTATGTTTCTCTCTGTATTTCCCTCTTTCTTCCAAGCTCTCTAAAAATCAATGGAAACATATCCTAAGATGAGAATTTAGAAAGAAAGAAAGAAAGAAAGAAAGAAAGAAAGAAAGAAAGAAAGAAAGAAAGAAAGAAAGAAAGAAATGTCATATCCTATGAAAAGACACATCTTGAAAATGCCTAAAGAAAGTTGTAATGTTTAGTGGTAAAGGGACTGGAGTCAGTGTTGATGAAAATACCTTGGCAGCTGCTGCAGCTGGCAGTGGCAGCAACAGCAGGGTGATGGAGCTGGCACCTTCCCCTGATTAGCCCTGTTACCTCTGCACTAGGCCTCTAGTAAATACATAAAAACATCATTGTAGGTTCATTAATTGGAAGAAGTCAATACACCTCACATAGATTCAAAGAAATCCCCATCAAAGTTCCAACTGCTTCTGTAGCAGATATTGAAAGGCTGATCCTAAAACTTATATGGAAATGTAAAGAACCCCAATAGTCAAAACAATCTTGAAAAATAAGAGCAAAGTTGGAGGACTCATACTTTCTGAATTAAAAAATTACTTCAAAGCTACAGTAATCAAAACAATGAATACCTGTATAAAGGATCAACATATTGACCAGTGAAATAAAACTGAGAGTGCAGAAATAAACCCCAAAACTTTATGGTCAACTGGTTTTTTATAAGGGTGCCAAGTCCATTCAATAGGAAAAGACAGCCTTTTTAATAAATAGTGCTATGAATACTGGATATCTAGATACATGCAAAATAATTAATTTGGATCCCTAAGTAACACCATATACAAAACCAATTCAAAATAGATCAAAGGCTTAACTGCAATAGTTAAAGCTATAAAACCCTTAGAATAAAAAATTGGAATGAATCTTCATGACTATGGATTTGGAAATTGAATGTTAGATAGGACACAAAAAGCACAAGCAACATGTCAAGCTGATACTGTTCAGTGGTTGAGCATCAACCTAAGAACCAGGAGATCACAGTTTGACATACCTCAGTTGCAGGCTCAATCCTCAGTGTGAGACATGCAAGAGGCAGACGAACAATGATTCTGTCTTATCATTGATGTTTCTATCTCTCTATCCCTTTCCCTTCTTCTCTGAAATAAATAAAAATATATTTTAAAAAGCAAAAGCAAAAATATGTATATTGGAATTAAAATTTTGTGTACCAATAGATATAATCAAAAAATAATAAGGCTATACATAGAATGGGAGAAAATATTTGTGAATCATATGCCTAACAAAGGATTTGTATCTAGAATACATATAAAATTATTTAAAACTAATTAATTAATAGACACATAACCCAATTTAATAATGGGTGGAGAATTCAAATAGACATTGAAAATTATATAGAAATGGATAATAAGCACATGAAGAAAATGCAAAACATTTATAGTGATGACGGAAAAGCAAATCAATACCACAATAAAATACCACTTCAGATTTACTAGAATGGATGTAATTTTTTAAAATAACAATTCTGGAGCACTAGCACTCGAAGATGGCAGCTGACAGGACAGAGGTAAGGGAGAGGAAGTGAGTGAGGGGACAAAAGGAGAGTGTGGGGATGTGTGTGGTGTGTGTGTGTGTGTGTGATTGAGTGAGGCACAGTTGAATCTTGCAGGAAGAGTGGGGACTGGCAGTCTAGGCTCTCTTGGACAAGGAGAGACTGCCACCGCAGCTGGCACTCCCTGGGCTGTGGGAACCACGCCATCCTGAAGGGGAAAATGGCCTTTCTTTGGAAACTCATCAACTGAAGGTGGAATCAGGAGCTTCATAGACAAAAAAAAAAAAAAGGGCTAAGAGAGTTTATCACTACCAAGCCAATAATGTAAGAAATGCTAAAAGGACTGCTGTAAAAAGAAGAAACCAAGAGGAGATGAAGAATGACATAGCTTTAATAAGGAACACAATGGAAGGTCTAAAGAGTAGACTAGAAGAGGCTGAGGACCGCATCAGTGAATTAGAATACAAAATAGGAAAAAAACACACAAACACAGCAGCAACTGGAAAAGAGACTTAAAAAAAACAAGAAGAGAGCCTAAGGGAGCTTTGGGACAACAAAAATGAAACAGCATTCCATTAATTGGGATACCAGAAAGAGAGGAAGAGAAGCAAGGAATAGAAAACCTATTTGAAGAAATAATGACAGAAAATTTCCCTGCTATTGGCAAGAAGAAAACACTATGCAAGTCCAAGAAGTACACAAAGTCCCAAACAAGCTGAACCA
Organism: Lasiurus borealis; assembly: GCA_004026805.1. Lineage (NCBI taxonomy): Eukaryota > Metazoa > Chordata > Mammalia > Chiroptera > Vespertilionidae > Lasiurus > Lasiurus borealis. The sequence continues at coordinate 45,823 of PVJN01011389.1, forward strand.
CAAAAGACCGACACCAAGACACATCATAATTAAACTGGTGAACACTAATGACAAAGTAAGAATCTAAAAGGCTGTCAGAGAGAGACAGAAAGTTACCTACAAGGGATCTCCTATTAGAACATCAACTGATTTCTCAACAGAAACACACCAGGCCAGAAGAGAATGGAATGAAATACATAAAGTGATGAAAAGCAAGGGTCTGAACCCAAGAATACTATACCCAGCAAGGCTATCATTAAAAACTGAAGGTGGAATCAGGAGCTTCACAGACAAAAAAGAGCTAAGAGAGTTTATCACTACCAAGCCAATAATGTAAGAAATGCTAAGAGGACTGCTATAAAAAGAAGAAAGAGAAAGGCAAGAAAAAACGCAAGCACTAAGGAAAAATATGACAACAAAAATCAACTTCTCAATAACAACATTAAATGTAAGTGGGTTAAATGCACCAATAACAAAAGGGGGGGTAGGTGAATGGTTAAGAAAACATGACCCATATATTTTCAGTCTACAAAAGACCCACATCAGAGCAAAGGACTCACACAGAATGAAAGTGAAAAGATGGAAAAATATTTTTCAGGCAAATAAAAATGAGAAAAAACCTGGGATGGTGATACTTATATCTGATAAAATAGACCTCAAAGTAAAGGCCTTAATAAGAGATAAGGAAGGCCACTACATAATACTAAAAGGAGCAATTGGAAGATATAACTCTGATAAAGATATATGCATCCAATGCAGGAGCACCTAAATGAAACAAAACAAAACAAAACAAAACAAAAACTCCTGGAAGATATCCAGGGAGAGATTGAAAACAATACAATAATAGTAGGGGACTTTAATATACCACTAACATCACTGAACAAATCCTCTAGACAAAAAAAATCAAAAAAGAAACAGCAATTCTAAATAACTTACTATATCAGATGGACCTAATTGACATCTTCAGAGCATATCACCCCAAAGCCATGGAATATACGTTCTTCTCAAGTGCACATGGGACATTTTCAAAAATAGATCACATATTACATTACATGCAAAGTCTCCCCAAATTCAAAAAGATTGAAATCATAGCAAGCATTTTCTCAGACCACAATGGTATAAGATTAGAAATAAACTACAATAAAAACATTCCAAAAAATTCAAACACTTGGATGTTGAATAGCATATTACTAAACAATCAATGGGTTATAAATGAGATCAAAGAGGAAATTAAAAAGATCCTGGAGACTAATGACAATAAAAACACAATAACACAAATAGTATGGGACACAATGAAAGGAGAGCTGAGAGGGAAGTTTATAGCTCTACAGGCCTACCTCAAAAAAAAAAAAAAAAGGAAAAAATGGTAATGAATCACCTAACTCAACAACTCAAATAACTAGAAAGTGAGCAACAAGAAAAGCCCACTGTGAGCAGAAGAAAGGAAATAATAAAGATCAGAGCAGAAATGAATGACATAGAGACCAAAAAAAAAAAAAAAATTACAAAAAATCAACAAAACCAAGAGCTGGTCCTTAGAAAGAATAAACAAGATTGATGAACTTCTAGCCAGGCTCACCAAGAAGCAAAGAGAGAGGACCCAAATAAACAAAGTCAGAAATGAAAGAGGGAAAATAACTACAGACCCCACAGAAATACAAAGGATTGTTAAAAAATATTATGAACAACTCTATTTTAACAAATTTCACAACCTAGAGGAAATGGACACATTCATAGAAAGACGCAACATTCCAAAACTCACAGAGGAAGATTCTAAAAATCTCAACACACTGATAACTATTGAAGAAATTGAAGCAGTCATCAAAAAGCTTTCAGAAAAAAAAAGCCTAGGGTCAGACGGCTTCACAGGGGAATTTTACCAAACATTCATGGAAAAACTAAAACCCATCCTCTTCAGACTATTCCACAAAATTCAAGAGGAAGGAACACTTCTAAACTCCTTCTATGAAGCCAGCATCACCTTAATACCAAAACCAGATAAAGATAACACAATGAAAGAGAATTACAGAGCAATCAATCTATAAATTGACTGCTATCCCCCATTAAAATACCAAAGGCATCCCTCATGAACATAGATGCCAAAATCCTCAACAAAATTCTAGGAAATCAAATATAGCAGTATATCAGAAAGATCATACACCATGACCAAGTAGGATTTATTCCAGGAATGAAAGGAAAATTCACAAATCAATAAACATGATACATCACATAAACAAATTGAGAGATAAAAATCACAGTCATGTCAATTGATGCAGAATAAGCATTTGACAAAATCCAACACCTTTTCTTGATAAAAATTCTCAGCAAGTTGGGAATAGAAGATCATACTTCAACATAATAAAATCCATATATGGCAAATTCACAGCCAATATCATACTCAGTGGGCAAAATATTAAACCATTTCTCCTAAAAAATAGGAACAAGATAGGGATTCTCACTCTCACCATTCCTACTCAATATAGTGCTGGAAGTACTAGCAATTGCTATCAAACAAGAAAAAGAAAAAAAGGCATCCAAATAGGAAAAGAAGAAGTAAAACTGTCCTTATTTGCAGATGACATGATACTGTACATAGAAAACCCTAAAGATTCCATCAAAAAATTATTAGAAAAATGAATTCAGTAATGTAGCAGGATACAAAATTAACACCAAGAAATCTATGGCATTTCTGTATAACAATAATGAACCTACAGAAAGAGAGACCAAAAAAGCAATCCCATTTACCATCGCACCAAAAAAACTAAGATACCTAGGAATAACCTTAACTAAGGCTGTAAAAGATCTATATGCAGAAAACTACACAACACTAAAAAAAAGAGATAGAGGAAGGCATAAAGAGATGGAAGAACATACCATGTTCATGGATTGATAGAATCAATATCATCAAAATGTCTATTCTACCCAAAGCAATCTATAAATTCAATGCTATCCCCATTAAAATACCAAAAGCATACTTCAGAGTCCTAGAACGAAGTTTCAAAAAATTCATCTGCAATAAAAAAAGACCCCGAATAGCAGCAGCAATCCTGAGAAAGAAGAGTAAAGTTGGTGGGATTACAATACCAGATCTCAAGCTGTCTTACAAGCTACTGTTCTCAAAACTTCTTGGTCCTGGCACAAGAACAGACACATAAATCAATGGAATAGGATAGAGAACCCATAAATCAACCGAAACCACTATACTCAATTAATATTTCACAAAGGAGGCATGAACATACAATGAAGTCAAGACAGCCTCTTCAACAACTGGTGTTGGGAAAATTGGACAGATACATGCAAAAAAATGAAACTAGACCACCAACTTACACCATACACAAAAATAAACTCAAAATGGGTACATGACTTAAATATAAAACTGGAAACCATAAAAATATTCCACAGGCAGCTAAATCTCCGACATATGCCAAAGAAACTTCTTCATCAATACAGATCCTAGGGCAATGGAAACTAAAGAAAAAATAAACAAGTGGGAGTACTTCAAAATAAAAAGCTTTTGCACAGCAAAGAACCATAAACAAAACAACAAGAAATCCCACTGCATTGGAGAACATATTTGCCAATGATATCAATGATAATGGTTTAATTTCCAACATTTACAGAGAACGCATACAATTTCACAAAAAGAAGATAAACAACCCAATCAAAAATGGGCAACTGATGGAAATAGACACTTCTTGAAAGAAGACAGAAGGAAGGCCAAGAGACAAGTGAAAACCTGCACAAAGTCAGTAATCATCAGAGAGATGCAAATCAAAAGAAGAATGCAGTACCATCTCACACTGTCAGAATGGCTATCATCAACAAATCAACAAACGACAAGTGTTGGTGAGGATGCAGAGAAAAAGGAACCCTCGTGCACTGCTGTTGGGAATGTAGACTGGTGCAGCCACTGTGAATAACAGTATGGAGTTTCCTCAAAAAACTAAAAATGGAACTCCCATTTGACCCAGTAATCCCGTTTCTAGGAATATATCCCAATAAACTAGAAACACCAATCAGAAAAGATATGTGCACCCCTATCTACATAGCAGCATAATTCACCATAGCTAATATTTGGAAACAGCCCAAATGCCCATCAGCAGATGAGTGGATTAGAAAACTATCGTACATCTATGCAATGGAATACTACACTGCTATAAACAATCAGGAATTCTTACCATTTGCAGCAGCATGGATGGACCTGGAGAGCATTATGTTAAGAGATATAAGCCAGGCAATGAAAGCAAAATACTACATGATCTCACTCATTGATGGAAAATAAAGAACATTATAACCTGATGAACCAAAAGATAGATATGGAGACAGTAAAGCACCGAACAGACTCAAATTACAGCGAGAAGGCAGGGGAGTGTTGGGGAGCGAGGAAAGAGATCAACCAAAGGACTTATATGCATGCATATAAGCACAACCAATGGACACAAGACATTGGCCAGGTGGGGTGAAGGCACAGGACAGGGGTAGGGGAGGCTGGTGAAAGGTCAATAGGGAAAAATTATATATACTATTATAAGTAATACTTTAAATAATAAAATAGTAAAAAGTGAATCAGGAAAAAAAAACTGATATGCCATTAACAATTGAAGAAAGTGAAACAGTAATAAAAATTTTCCAACAGCCAAAACCGGTTTGGCTCAGTGGATAGAGGTTGGTCTGTGGACTGAAATGTCCCAGGTTCGATTCTGATCAAGGGCGTGTATCATGGTTGTGGGCACATCCCCAGTAGGGGGCATGCAGGAGGCGGCTGATCAATGTCTCTCTCTCATCGATGTTTCTGGCTTTCTATCCCTTTCCTTCCTTTCTGTGAAAAATCAATAAAATATGTTTTAAAAAAAATATTCCATCAAACAAAAGCCCTGATCCAGATACCTTCACAGGGAAATTTACCAAATATTCAAAGAACTAACACCTATTCTCATAAACTATTCCAAAAAGTCCAAGAGGAAGGAACACCTCCAACCTTATTTTATGAGGCCAGCATTATCCTAATTCCAAAACCAGGTAAAGACTCCACAAAGGAAGAGAATTACAGGCCAATAATCCTAATGAATATAGATGCTAAAATCTTCAACAAAATATTAGAAAATAATATTCAGCCATATATTAAAAACATCAAACATCATGACCAAGTGGGATTTGATCCAGGGATGCAAGGCTGATACAATACCCACAAATCAATAAGCGTTATACATCTCATAAACAAATTGAAAGACAAAAATCACATGATGCAGAAAAAGCATTTGATACTGTCCAACACTCACTTTTTATTTTTAAAAACAACTCTCAGCAATGTGGGGATAGAGGGATCATACCTCAACTTAATAAACACCATATCTGACAAGTCTACAGTGAACAACATACTTAATGGTCAAAACTATTTCCCCTAAGAACAGGAACAAAACAAGGATGTCAGCTTACACCACTCTTACTCAACATAATACTGAAATTCCTAGCCAAAACAATCAGAAAAGAAGAAGAAATAAAAGGTATCTAAATTGAAAAGGATGAAGTAAAACTCTCATTTTCAGATGACATAATTTTGTACATAGAAAACCTTAGAGATTCCACCAAAAAACTGCTAGATTTAATAAAAGTATTCTGCAGTATAACAGGATACAAAATTAACACCCAAAAATCGATGGCATTATTATGAATAATGAATTTCAGAAAGAGAAACTAAATAAACAATCCCATTTAACATAGCCACAAAGAAATTAAGATACTTGGGAATAAACTTAACCAAAGAGGTAAAATGCTTGTACAGTACTTGTAAAACTGCAAGAAGTTGAAAAAAGAAATAGAGGAAGATGTAAACAAGTGGAAGAATATACAGTGTTCATGGATTGTAAAATGTCCATACGACCCAAGGCAATCTACAGAGTCAATGGCTTGGATAGATTGCTGGGTCCTCTGTTCTGTTCCATTGGTCTATATATCTGTTCTTGTGCCAATACCAGGCAGTTTTGTAATATAGCTTGATATCTGGTATTGTGATCCTTCCAACTTTGTTCTTCTTTCTCAGGATCACTGTTAATGGGGATTGCATTGAATCTATAGATTGCTTTGGGTATTATGGTCATTTTAATGATGTTGATTCCATCAATCCACTAACACAGTATATTCTTCCATTTGTTTATATCTTCTTCTATCTTTTTTTTTTTTTAATGTCCTCTAGTTTTCTGAGTTTGGGTCTTTTACCTCCTTAGGTTTATTCCTAGGTATCTTCATTTTTTGGTGCAATTGTGAGATTTTTCTATTTTTTTAGTTTCTCTTTCTGTGAATTCATTATCTGTGTATATAAAAGGCTAATATGCAAAGTGTTCCCTCAGGAGTTCAACTGGGAGAACGGGAATTCGATCTTTCACTCTGAAGTGTTCTGACCACTGGGGGGCAGTGAATAACATGGAGGGTGACAAGCAGCAGTGAGGCACTGAAGGAGTGAGGGAAGGAGGAGGTGGGGAAACTGATTGGCCCAGATCACCAGCCAGGCCTAAGGACTCTACTCATGTATGAATTTTGTGCACTGAGCCTCTAGTTAGTGTATAAAAAGGCCATACATTTCTAGGTATTAATTTTGTATCCTGCTACATTGACAAATTCATTTATTAAGTCTAGCAGTTTTTTAATGGAATCTTTAGGGTTTTCTATGTACAATTTCATGTCATCTACAAATAATGACAGTGTTACTTCACCTTTTCCAATTTGGAAACCTTTTATTTCTTCTTTTGTCTGATTGATATGGCTAGCACTTTCATTACTATATTGAACAGTAGTGGTGAAAGTGGGCATCCTTGTCTTGTTCCTGTTCTTAGGGGAAATGGTTTCAATTTTTGCCCATTGAGTATGATGTTGGCTGTGGGTTTATTTATTTATTTTATTTTATTTTATAGAGATATGCTCCTTCTAATCCCACTTTGCTGAGAGTTTTTATCAAAAATAATTGTTGGATTTTGTCGAATACTTTTTCTGTGTCTATTGACATGACCATGTGATTTTTGTCTTTCAATTTGTTTATGGGATGTATCATGTTTATTGATTTTTTTATATTGTACCAGCCTTGCATCCCTGGAACAAATCCCAATATATTAAAAAGATGATCTTTTTAATATATTGCTGAATGTAATTTGTTAATATTTTGTTGAGGATTTTGACATCCATGATCATCAGGGATATTGACCTGTAATTCTCTTTCTTTGAGGCATCTTTGCCTGGTTTTGGAATTAGAGTAATTCTAGCTTCATAAAATAAGGTTGGAAGTGTTTCTTCCTCTTGGATTTTCTGAAAAAGTTTGAGGAGTATAGGTGTTAGTTCTTTGAATGTTTGGTAAAACTTCACTGTGAAGACTTCCAGACCTGGGCTTTTGTTTGGGGGGAGTTTTTTCATCACTGCTTCTATTTCATCAGTTGTTAGTGGCTTATTCAGGTTCTTTGATTCTTCCTGATTTAGTTTTGGGAGATTGTATTTTTCTAGGAATTTGTCTATTTCATCCACATTGTCCAACTTGTTACATATAGTTGTTCATAGTATTTTCTTACAATACTTTGTATTTCTGGGGTGTCAATGGTTAATTCTTCACTTTTGTTTCTGATTTTATTTTTTGGGGTCCTGTCACTTTGTTTCTTGATGAGATTGGTTAATGCTTTATCAATTTTGTTTATCCTTTCAGAGAACCAGCTCTATGTTTCATTGTTGTTTATTTTGTACGTTTTTTTAAGACTCTATGTTGTTTATTTCTGCTCTAATCTTTATTATTTCCTTCTTTCTACTTACTCTGGGCTTTTCTTTTTGATCTCTTTCTAGTTCTTTAAGTTATAGAGTTAAATATTTTATTGTTGATTTTTCTTGTATGTTTTTTTATTAATTTTTTATACATGTCTCCCCATTGCCTCCCTCCCTCCCAGGCATACCCCAACTCCCCCAGTGTCTATGTTCCTTGGTTATGCTTATATGCATGCATACAAGTCCTTTGATTCATCTCTTATCTACCTCACCTAACTTTAATCTTCCTGCTGTAATTTCACAGTCTGTTTGAAGATTTACTGCCTCTGTATCTATCTTTTTGTTCATCAGTTTATAATGTTCTTTATTATCCACCAATGATTGAGATCATGTGATGCTTCTCCCTCATTGACTGGCTTATTTCACTAAGCATAAGGCTCTCCAGTTCCATCCAGGTTGCTGGAAATGCTGAGAATTCCTTCTTTTTAATGGCAGCATAGAATTCCATTGTGTAGATGTACCACAGTTTTCTGATCCATCCATCTGCTGACGGGCACTTAGGCTGTTTCCAAATTGTAGCTATTGTAAATTGTGCTGCTATGAACATAGGGGTGCATAAATCCTTTCTGATTGGTGTTTGTGATTTCTTAGGATAAATTCCTAAGAGTGGGATTACAGGGTCAAATGGGAGATCCATTTTTAGTTTTTTGAGGAAACTCCATACTGTTCTCCACAGTGG
>PVJN01011390.1:0-40848 GCA_004026805.1 Lasiurus borealis
TTCAAATTTTTGACTTGATTCTTGCCTTTCTCTAGTCTGCTATTAGGACTCTGTATATTTTTTATTTCAGTTAGTGTCTCTAGTTGGTCCTTTTTCATCTCCTCTTGGGGCTTGCTAATTTTACGCATCATCTCTAGCATCTCTAGTTGGCTCTTTTGTATCTCTAGTAGGCTTTCGCTAAATTTATCCGCCTTTTCTACCATATTCTTCAAAAACCTTATAAGCATGGTTTTGAACTCTATATCCATTCGTTTTTTTCTCTCCATTTCTTTTGTTTTTGATCCCTTCCCTTGTCTTGGCATTTTCACTATGTCAGGGAAACTTTTTTACTTGCAAGACCACAGAAGCCTCTGTTGAGTTTGGGATGGGTGGAGTCTCAGGGCTTAAGGGACCGCCTTGCCTTCCAGTCGGCCCCGCCCTCCACGGCCCCGGAGTGTCACGTGACTGGGTAATCGCTGGAGCGGTCCTTGTGCGTGAGCACCCTCAGTGCCTCTAGACCGCTGCCTTTCCAGCTCCCCTGCGCACCAGGACCACACGAGTCTAGGTCTCCGGGGTTTCGCCCGAAACAGGGGCCCAGTGGACTCAGAAGTGGCACAGTTGGGAGGGTCTGTCTCCTGCCCAGTCGCAAAAGCCGGCAGCACAATCAGCAATCTGTCCTCCGGGCGGCGCTGGCGCCCTGTGTGTGCGCATGCACGCCACCGTGGCCAGACCTCCTATCTTTTGCAACTCCCCTAAATTTCTGTGCACTTCTCCCTTTTCACAGTCCAAACTCCCCCCGTATGAGTTTCAGCTGGGTCTGGGGTTTAGTGTCGTAGGATAAGGGGTTCAATGCTGTTGGGGGTTTCCGTTTCCCTCCCGCCAGAGAAATCAGCCAGGTACTCGGGCACCCGCTCTCTCAGTGCGCGCGTCTCCGTACCTCAGCTTTTTGCGGCTCCTCTGGGTGTCTGTGAGCCCCTTTTTCCTTCTAGCTGTAGAACTTCCACTCAGCCAGCTTTCCTGTGGTTCTGGATGATGTCTGTTCTGTCTTTTAGCTATAGTTTTGAAATTGTTGTGCGAGGCAGCAGTGTAGGTGTTTACCTATGCCGCCATCTTGGCTCCTCCCCGATGCCTGACATTTTACTGCCTATGTTTTCTTCTAGGATTTTTATGACTTACATTTAAATATTTTATCCATTTTTAATTTATTCTTGTGTATGGTGTAAGGTGGTGAAAATCTCTGGAAGTTTTTCAGCTTCTACTACATATTTTTGTAAAGTTGGTAGGAAGAGACAGATACTAATTTATGTATAGAGTTGAAACATAACCCCTGTTTACAAGATAACATTAACTAATTAGACTCACCCAGAGAGAAAGGTAAATTCTGCCACAGTGTGCTTTGCAGATACTGACCAGACTCTAAACAACCTCAGAGTAATGGAATCAAGTCTGATTGGTTCTAGGAATGAGAGACTGTGGTTTCTCATTTAGACATTATATTTCTTCTATTTCATTACATGAAGTCTGGCTTTATAAGTAGTTAGGATTTATAATGATTTTACTAATAAGGATTAACATTTCACTAACTGATTTTACTTTTGATATATTTACCAATGAGTTGATTAAGAAAGGATGTAGGCATAACACTGTGTAAATCTAATTTAAATCTAATTTCTACAATGATTTATTAAAGCTTTCCATATAATTTCATAACTAGATGATATTATGGTTCAGTGATCTTACAACTCCAAGAATATTTGTAGCCAAAGAGTAATGAGCATTGATGAATTTAGTTTTGTACATGTTGATTTCTATATTTCCATGAGCCCTTCAAATAGAGAGACCCTTTTTGAAAAATTATATCTGTATGAGGCTCAGAAATTGGTGAAGACTGTTGTTATATTTGGGGAATGATATGCATAAAGGTCATTGCTGCAACTTTATGTTTGATTAAAACAAAAAAGGAGTATGCACAGGTTGAGTAAGTATGAGATCTGAATATGGAATGCTTGGACATTCTGATTTATAAGAAGCAAAGCCAGGAAATGAAAATGAAAAGATGCATTCAGAAGTAGAAGAAAGAAATCAGAAGAGTGATGTCTTAGAATCTCACATGGAAGGATTTTAACTAGCCAGGAGTGTGGCCTCTAATATAAAACAGGTAGATAAGTTTAATAATACAATAACTAAAGTGTGGATATCAGATTAAGCAATTAGCATGGAATTGATGACCTTGGCATCAATGTAGTAAGAAATTTTAAAGAATTAAACACTGAATGAGAATTTAGAACATGGAGACACTAAGTAAAATATATATTAAAATTCTTAATTTTGATGGAAGAATTTGCAGTTGCTGGAAAGGCTATAGTTTAGATAACCAAATCCTAGATGGAGATGAATAACCAATAGATCTAAAGATGAAAATAAAGAGAATGAACCTGTGATCAAGTTCTCAAAGATGTTTATATGGGAGTGTTAAACAAACACTGAAAAATTTAATAATAGCATAACCAGAACTATGAAGGGAAAGGTGTAGGAGAAGCAGCATTTACTATGAGGGACTCTTGGAAAAGTAGTGTCTTTCTGGGAAAACCAATCAGTTAAATTGTGGTCGGCAAACTGCAACTCATGAGCCACGGTTTGCAGCTCTGTTGACTAAGGGGTTTGCTGACCACTGGGATAGGGTCTTCATCACAAGGACCAACAACACCCTGTATTTATTGAATCGAGAGTCTAGGTTAGTGGTCGCCAAACTCATTAGCCAACAGAGTGGCAAACTGTGGCTCGCAAGCCACATGTGGCTTGGGAGCCTCAGTTTGCTGACCACTGAGTTAAGACAGTGAGGGAAGGAGCATTCTGAGAAATAAATTAAGAGTATGCTGGAAACCTTTTTTCCCCCTATGGAATAGGTATTTAAGAATTATGGAGCTAGGATACAGAAGGTAAATCTAATAAAAAATTGGGGGGTAAAAAAATCAATGAACAGTAAAGAGATCCCCAAAATTTAATATTTGTTGTTATTTTAAAAATTACACAATGTGAAGGATGTGTTAATGTAGAATCTGAAGGTAACTTGATAAACTTAACTCTGTGTCCATGCATACCATCTGCCACAGGCCAATGGCATCTGTAGTTTTCCTTGTGCTCATGGTGTTAAATATAAAACACTAATGAAAAATTCTGACGAGGATGGAAAGAATGTCTAAGAGCAGAAAGACTATTATAATTCGTTGAAAAATAATATATTTTAATTACTCATCTCTGACTCATGAAGTATCTATAACTAAGCTAATTTTGTAATTTTAAAATTATTCCTCCACCCCACCGTTTTCTCAACACATTGCTACCTTTTGAAATCCCAAATATCCACTAACTTCAGTGTTTCTTCTGTGGGTTCACAGAGTCTTGGATGAAATTTAGGTAGGAACCTATGTTATAATATTTCTATCATACTGTGGTGCCGTTGCATTTGGCAAACATGCTAAAACAGAAAAAAAAATGAGTGGAAGGAACAGCTTAAAGATTTTTTCTAAATTGAATAAGTTGATAAAGGCAAGAGGAAAATAATTTTAGTGGATAGATAGAAACATTGTATTATCCTTTAAATTTTGTCTTTCATGAATGGAATATTCTTATGCTAGAGGGGCTATATAGCTCAGAATGAAGTCCTTTCTTATATTGGCCTGATGTCACTAATGCAGACAAACTAATTTATTATTGATGAGTTGTGATGCTTTTTTATTCATCTACGTTTCAGCACTTCTGATCTGTTGATTAAAACCTATTGATTCATCCATGTTTGGATTTTATGATAATTTACTGAGAGCGAAACTTGAAGAAAGCTTGGAGAAGAAATGGACATTTTTCAGATCTTACCCAAGTGGAGTAAAAGGAACACAAGAGGTCTGTTTTTCTCCAATTGAGTTAATGATTCTGCTAGGATTTAACTTATTTATGGGTGGGTCAGGGTTAATGGAGAAAGGATTTTGTTGGATGTGGAGTGATACTCATCATTATTTAACATTGAATGTTAATGGTAGATTATGCATCTTAAAAAGCATAGGAGTTGAACTTGAAAGGAATGATTCAATTTCGTTTTCAAAAACATGCAAAATTTCTCTTTGAGAGGCTGTAGTGTGCTGGGATGAAGGTTTCTTAAATTACTAGGCCAGCATGGCTCAGTTGTTGAGCCTTAAGCTATGAAAGAGGAGGTCACAGCTCTATTCTGAATCAGGGCACATGCCTAGTTTGCAGGCTTGTTCCCCAGTGTGGGGCATGCAGTAGGCAACCAACCAATGATTCTCTTTCATCACTGATGATTCTATCCCTCTCTCCTTTCTTCTCTGAAATAAATAAAATATATTTTTAAAAATAAAAAATAGATTATAGTTTGAAATATATTTCTGTTACCCCTGCATTAGAAGCATCTAAAAGTGAAAGCAAATATCCTGTTTCATCTACTATGTCTTTTCATATAAATGTACAATTTGTCTTGATTAGATCTAAATTGTTGAGCAGAGAGAATACATGCATCTTCTTTCCATGGCCCTTATGGGACATCAAATTGAAATATCCTGTGTATTGTTCTGGCTTGACTACATTTGTCCATGTTTATCTCTGCTATGCAAAAAGATTACTGAGTTTTATCTTCCCAATGGGAAACTGACAAAACAATATTCTTCACTTTATTAACATGCTTCTTCCAGGAAATATGCAGCTAAATAAGTTAAGTTTAAACAGCAGATAAGAGAATCCTAAACACTGAATAAAAGTAACACTCAGTAAAGATAATTTGAAACCTGAATAGACTACCGAGATGCAGCAGATCAGGGATTAGAGGAAAAAAAATATTATCATCTGATGAGAAACAATTGAACACAGAGTGAGCACAGAGCTTTCAATTTTATCAGTAACTATGTACAAGTTCTATCAATCTTATTACTATAAAGCTAGCCTTTAGCTTCTGTGCAGAAAAAAGAGCAAATCACTAAAGTTACAGAGCTGTACTACTTAGATAATTTATTGAAAGAAATTATAGTATGCTTTAACCATATTATTATTATAGTCTTGAACTTTAAAATTGCTTTTGGTTATAAAAAGGTGTGAAGAACTGAAAAATAAGTAAAGAAAATAAGCATGTTTCATTGTTAAAAGTAGATATTTTCTGTTTAGTGACTTAAAGATAATAAACCAAAAATTTAGATAATGCTTAGTTTCTCATTTTTATTTGTGTGTTATTTTAAACATACTTGAGATCAATTAAAATTTTCTAAAGTATAGGCTTTTGCCATGACTTCATTTAATAATATTTTCACCAGCATGCATATGTGGGGAGAGGGAGAATTTAGGTGCAAGATATTTTGTTGCACATAGGGGATATAAGGAAATATAAGATATCATCCATTTTTTCCTGTTCTTTATATCTAGTTGTTGATATACTTCATATATTGAACTTACTTACATTTTATGTACATAATACCAACTCAGTGATTGCATCAGAACATATATGGACAGTTCATTGCAGTTTGGATGAAGAGAAAATGGGCAGAGGGAGAAGTATAGAAGGGAAGGCTTCCAGGAGGTGATGAGATTTGAGTTGAATCTTGAAATTTTTAGGATTCTAAAGAGTAATGATGCAAAAACACTGTGGTTGAAAGGATAGTATGGAGTTATGGTAGCATATAGCATTTGGGAAGCATCTGAAATGTCAAAATATGGCTTATTTTAGATTGTAGAAACATGCATTGACCAGTCAAAGATAATTGGACTTTATCTGATGTTCTCTCTGATATGAATTAGAAATATTTACTACAGAAACTAAGCACAATATTCTTCCCTAAAGTTGTACTAACAACAATACCAGAACAAGTGAAATAGTTTATTAAATAGCTTTTAAGCTTGTAGTTTGTTTGCTATGGTTCTACCCATAAACTTTTAAGTCCTACATGTAGTAAATGTTCCTTGGTAGAAAGAGTTTAAAATTAATAAGTGCTTGGAAAAGAGAAGAGAAAGTCATTACATGCTCATGGATTTGTCAAGTATGGACAAAGGAATGGTATATGGGAGAAAATATTAGAAAATAAGCTAGTGGGTTATAGGATTGGTAATTAGCATTAAAAATAAGAAAACAAATTAATAAAAAAAGACCTATGAAGATGTTAGCAGATACATAGGTATTAGTGGGCACATTTGTGTCAAACATCTATGATTACAATTAGATTGAACCTGTTTTTAAATTTGTATCATAATATAAAATTTAAAGTGTGAAGGGAGGATACCGATCCTTTTTTAGCACTAATCAGAAACTTAAAGGATTCATACTGGGGAAAAGTGCCATAGCACTATGGTGATGGAAGGATACTTGACTTGGGGTGTTGAATAAACAATGCAATATACAGATGGTATATTATAGAAGTGTACTTGTGAAACCCACATAGTTTTATTAACCAATGTCACCCCAATGCATTTAATAAATAAATAGAAAGAAAAATGATGTTGTACCATCCTCATGGAACCCATATTCAAGTTAGGGAATGATCATCACTGTTTCCAATTTTCTGAAAAAGTTACATGATTTTGGGTTTACCATGAGCAACCTGTTATTGAAGATTCAACAAAATAAAATACATTTGATAAAAAGGATATAGCTATTTGCCAGAAAAATACTCCTAGTAGCTGCTAATAAATGCTCAGAAACATGAAAGGCAAAGATAGGACTGTGATTGAAGAAGAAGCTCTACATGTGTGAACCTACGCATGAGTTGTTTTCCTAGAATGGACATTGTCATTCTCTTCCAGATCTTGATTATGGAATTCTTTTTCCTACTTCTTTCCATATGATGACTTTTTTTTTTTGTATGATGGACATTGTGATATATTGTGAAGAGTGACCCTCCATTAAAGGGCATTGAGCTTTGCTTAGGCAATTAGTTAAATTATCGGTAAGTTCTTTTTACGTATATTAGATGTGGTTTTATTCTTTACTAGAGACACTGGAGGGGCGGTTCCTCAGCCTGGCCTGCCCCCTCTCGCAATCCAGGACCCCTTCTCTTTACCACCAGCCTGCAGCGGAGGCAGGAGAGGTTCCTGCCACTGCCACTGGGCTCGCCAGCTGTAAGCCCGGCTTCTGGCTGAACAGCGCATTCCCTGTGGAAGTGCATTGACCACCAGGGGAAAGCTCCTGCCTTGAGCATCTGCCCCCTACTGGTCAGCGCCCATCATAATGACCGGTCATTCCACTCTGCAGTTGATTTGCATATTATGTTTTTATTGTGTAGAATTAGATACTATTTTGTGTTTTTTTTTAATCAATGATACTTTGAACATTAACTTAGTTCTAGGCTATGGCCCTTATTCTGGATCATAGAGTATACTGCTAAGACAACGTCTTCTTGGGTGTACCAAGGATGGAGTTCATCAAGATGTTCAATGAAGTCTCTTTCTCCTCTACTTCAGCCAGAATACCAAGTTCCTAGTATTACATGACCTTTTGTGTAATTGCTCAGGTCTCAACAAAATAAGGGGGGATTTTTCCTAAGGCCCTCAGAGATTCACACATATGGAACAGTACTCTTGGATATGGAGAGATAGCAAATGCCCATGCAGATTTCCTGAGCCATCTCTTTGCATAGTTTCCTCTTCTCTGTTACTTACTGCACAGATTCCAGCAGGTTAGACTTTAGAACCCTGCCTCCTTCACTCATGGCATCTACCATAATTTGGGGTGTATTCTCCTGCTCTAAAGCAGGAATGTAAATCTAGACAGAAATACAGGAAGTTTTTATTGATTTCCTTTTCTGAGGTATCAGTCCTGCCCTTGTTATTGCCCAGTGCCTGAAGACAGTTTCCTCATGTATTTTGTTAAGTTATATCGTCCAGTGACAAGACAAGTCTGTTTCCACATACTTGTTTTTCTCTTCTCATTCTAAACAAATAGAAAGGACTAAGACGGGTTGTCCAACTTATATTATATCAAGTAGGAAATGTCTTGTTGTGTGTTTTCTTAGTTCCCTACCTGATCTGAGACTGAGCATATTACAAAATCAGTTTCCTGAATGATTTTTGAGTAGAATATCTTTTAAACAGTCAGCAGGTGAAAATGTTCACTAAGGTTACCATTTTTATGACTATTAAATGTTAATCATTTAAAGATTGACCAGATCTCTCAGGATGGTTTGTAAAGCATAAAATAGCATACAAGACAATAAATGAAATTGTTGTCTTTTTGTTTAGAGAGCTTCTCAGAGAATAAATGTGTTTATTGTTCTGGTGTCTATTATTTCCACAATTAACCTAGATTTAAATATCAGCTTTGAAAATTTCTCACTTCCCAGAAAAGGAGGTATAGTAACTGTGCTTAAGTTACTTTGTATTGTTATGTGGTTACCAAGTACAAATATTTCCTGTAACATACCAGCCATTTACCAGCAGTAACTCAAAACTCCCTATCAAACTCAAGAAGATAATTTAGAATTGAATATCAGCTCTTCTGAGGAGATTAAATCTTAAAAATGATTTAATAACATTTTTTTATAAAATCCTCCAAAATATACTAGTAGAAGAAGGAACACTTCCCAAATCATTCTAGGAGGGCAGTATTACCCTAATGGGAAAAACAAAGATATAGGAAAACTAAAGGCCAATGCATCATGTTGATACAGATGCAAATATCCTCATCAAAATTCTAGAGAAAGAAATCCGGCCCTAGCAGTTTTGGCTCAGTGGAGAGAGCATTGGCCCCCAGACTGAAGGGTCACAGGTTTGATTCTGGTCAAGGACATGTACTTCTGTTGCATCCTTGATCCTGGCCTTGGTCAGGGCTCATGTGGGAGACAACAAATCAATGTATCTGTCTTACATCAATGTTTATCTTTCTTTGACTTCCCCTCCTTTCTCTAAAATTCAATGTAAAAATATCCTTGGATGAGGATTAACAACAAAAAGAAATTTAATAAGGAGTATATATACCATAATCAGATGGAAATAACCAAATAATTCAGGGTTGGTTTCACATCCCAAAACCAACTTATGTGATACATTATAGAAATAAAATAAAAGAAGAAACATAATAGTTATTTAAATAAATACAACACCCATTCTTGATAAAAAAAAATTAACAAGGAATGCAAAGGAATGATAAAAAAGCATCTATGAAAAACCCACAGCTAATGATTCACTGAATGGTGAAAGAGTCAACTCTTGAAATCCTGGAACAAGGGATCATATTTGAGTTTCCATCAACCTGGCCCATACTGTTTTCCCCACCCAGATGATTCCCTGAGATCCTGCCCAAGCCAATGTGCAGTCCAACCCAGGCTCTGTTTGCAGTGGATTTTCCATATGAATGGCCTTATCTGAGCTATAAGGGAGCTCCCATAATACTGTCAGATAATTTTTCAACAGAAACTTTGCAGGCCATAAGAGAGAGAAAATAAATATTCAAAATTATGAAAAGTAAAGACAACCAAGATTACCCAGAAAAACTATCATTTAGAATTGAAAGTCAGATAGAGAGTTTCACAGACAAAAAACAACAACAACAAAAAACACTAAAGGAGTTCATCACCATCAAGCCAGTATTACATGAAATTTTGAAGGTCTTTTTTAAGAAGAAAAAACATCAAAAATATGAAAAATAAAATGGCAATAAATAAATATGTATCAACAATTGAATCTAAAACTCAAACGAACAAGGAATCTAATGAACAGAATAAACTGATAAAGTAGAATCAGAGTCCACTTAGTGTGGCTTGATGGTTGAGTGTTGACCTATGAACCAGGAAGTCACAGTTCAACTCCCGGTCTGGGCACATGCCTGGGTTATGGGCAAGATCCCCAGGGGCGAAGCAGCTGATGAATGGTTATCTGCCATCATTGATGTTTCTCTCTCTCTCTTCTCTCTCTCTCTCTCCTCTCTCTCTCTCTCTCCTCTCTGAAATCAATACAAAATCAGAGACATGAAAACGTGGAACAGGCTGACAAATCTAAGAGGGAAGAAAATTTCAGATGGGGGCAAGATTAACCAAAAACATATATATATATATATATGTATATATATATATATATATATGTGTGTGTGTGTGTGTGTGTGTGTGTGTGTATACATATATATATACATACACACACACACATATATATATATACATATATATATATATATATATATATATATATATACACACACACACATACACACACACACACACACACACACACACACACATATATATATATGCACTACTTATGGACATAGACAGTAGGGTGGTGAAGGCCTGGAGTGGGGTGGGATCTGAGCAATGGGTGGAAAAGGGAGGAGACATCTGTAATACTTTCAATAATACATTTTTAAAATAAATAAATACAAATACAAAAAAAGAATATATCCTGAAATTTTATTTACTCTCTTTTACCCTAAAATTATTTCCTTTGGATCAAGGGCATAAAGTGTTAATATTTTGGATATGCTGGTTACAGGTAGCAATTTACATTTAGCATAATTAAAATGAAAAATTTTAAAAATCAATACTTGCCACATATCAGCTGCTCAATACCCATATGTGTCTAATGAGTATCTTATTGGACAAGGCAGCTATAGAACATGTCATCATCACAGCAAGTTCTATTAAACTGCTTTAGTTGATTTTATGGAATTGGAGATAGAACTTTGTTTCAAATTTTCACAATCCAGTGGTGAATACCAAGGCTAGTTTTTGGAAACAACTAAAACTCAATATTCAACACCATGCACTTAGAGTGGCCTTTTTTTTTTAAATCATATTTCCACTTTTTCTTCTGGTTTTAATATGTTGCTTAGACTTTCTCTTAAAATGTGAGAAAGCTGGCTTATGGGTCTAAGTAAAGACAACATTTTACTAGAGAAAGATCCACAGGTAAGAAAGCTAATTTAGGGGGAAGGTAAAGTAGATGTAGAGAAAAAAAGACTATGAGAAATCAGCTCTGGAAAAGACATATTAGATTACATCATTATTTCATAAATTTTTTTCAGAATGCCAAATCAACAAGATAGTTGCTACTGTAATATAGGCACAAACTGGAAAACATGTCTAATTATCCTTTATCCTGATAAATTTTGGTGAGTCTATTACCAACTAAAGATATCCATACAGGTTTACAGAGAAGAAATACAATTTTATAGATATTTACATATTTTCCTTTGTTCTTATTTTTACTAGGTTACTGTATTATTTTGTATTAGTTTCAGATATGCAACATAGTAGTTAGACAATAATATACTTTACAAAATGTTTCCCCTGCTATTTTTAGTACCCATGACAATTTTGTAGCTAACGTTTTAATGCTTCTAATCCTTTAGCTTTTTCACCCAGTCCACAAAGCCCCTCCTCTCTGGCATCCATCAGTCTATTCTCTGTATCTGTGTATTTGTTTCTGCATTGTTTGTTAATTCATTGTGTTCATTAGATTCCACATATAAGTGAAATCATATGAGATTTGTCTTTTTCTGACTCACTTCACTGAGCTTACTATCATCTAGGTCGATTCATGATGTTGCCAATTATAATATTTTTATGGCTGAGCAATAGTCCATTCTATACATGTGTCACCACTTTTTTATCCGCTTGTTTATTGATGGGCACTTAGGTTGCTTCCATAGTATGGCTATTGTAAATAATGCTGTATTGAACATAGGGATGCAAATACTAATTCGGAATACCTTTGGATACATACACAGAGTAGAATTGCTGGGACATAGGAATATTCTTTTTAGACCATGTATTTTTAAATGTCAAATTTTGTGTGTTGCTTTAAAGTATTTTTATTTTATATTATTATTTTAAGACTATACCTATAATTAGCATTTTATGTTCAACATCAAAGAGTAAATACATTAATATTTTACAAATAAACTAATATAGCTGTAAATAATTGTGTGACTATGTTTACAATCTTTTTAGTTTTTAAACAGATAATATCTACTAACTTTTATAAAAATGTTCTTTTGGGGTGATTCATTTTATTATAAGATCTTTATAGGTTGTGGTGATAAATGACAGTCTGTCATAAATGGACTTTAGAAACATTCTTTTAGTCATGTCATAGAATATGTTGTTTATTCACAACTATTTCCTTTAACCAAGATTTATTAAATGCATCAGTTTTTAAAAGTCTAAATGCATTCTGAATCTTTTGCTTCCCTTCTTTGGTTCAAAGGATCTAATAGACTTTTCACTTATAGGTTGTAAATTCAAATGTGATTTTGGTTGATTTATGACAGTTGTATCACAACCTGCACTTTAAAAGATGTTACACTCAATCTACCATTCAATGTTAATGTGACACAAAATATAATCGCACTTGACATTGATCAAGAAAGTTATTCTGAAAATGTATGACAGAGAGGCTAAGTTATCATGTGCTTTTTCCACTGTCTCTCTCTCTCTTTCTCTCTTCACATATATATATACACATATATATGCATATGTATATGTATATATGTAAATATATATACAAATATACTTCATGTACACATTCATATAAATATACATGCATATACATGCATATATGTATACTAGTATAGTTAAAGGTAATATTTTCTGGACAGTTTTGTTTTGCTGGGGATGTGATTCAGGAAAATTTAGGAATGCATGTATATTTAAGTTGGATAATTATATCATAAGTTCGTTTTAGTGTAAGAAACATAGAACAAGGATTTCTAGATATCCTATATAAGAAAAGCATAATATGCAAATTGACCAAATGGTGGAAAGGCTGATTGCTTTGATGTGCATTGACCATCAGGGAAGATGCTCAAAGCAGGAGCTGCCCCCTGGTGGTCAGTGCACTCACACAGTGGGGAGCGCCACTCAGCCAAAAGCCAGGCTTATGGCTGGCTAGAGCAGTGGTGGTGGCGGGAGCCTCTCCTGCCTCTGCTGCAGGTAGGCAGTACGGAGTGAGGAATCCCAGACTGCAAGAGAGGGCAGGCCTGGCTGAGGACCCCGTGCTCCCCCGACCCAGTGCACAAATCATATGCACTGGACCTCTAGTATGATATATGAGTGAATTTCATTTAGAGTTTTTATACATTTGGAAGCCAAATTATTTCTTAAAAGTATCTTTGTCAGAAGGAGGTTCCTACTTAGCAGGTTCCCATACTGGAGGCATTCTCAGGTCATAGACTTGAGAGATAAAGGAGTACAGGCCTCTTCTGTAGGGGAACCAGTTTCAGATATCATCTGGGAAACTCCTAAGGCTGTGAAACAATAGGTGGCCTTTTATTTTTCTATTTTTTCTAATGTCTGATCAAGTGACTAGCATGTAATAGGAATTTATACCAGTTGACCATTGAACAACATCAGCTTGAATAGTGTATCAAAGTCATTTAAATACTCTCCCAAGACCAAACTGGAATTACAACTAAAATATAGAAAAAAATCCTGAATAATTAATTGAAGCCTAGCTGGAACCCTTATACCAAGGACATAAAGTGGAGACTGCATAAAAACTAGTAGGAAGCACGGAGACACAAGTGTGCTGGCTAGGTTCCCACCAAAAGCAGTTGAAATTCCAGAGGGATATCTCAGTGTGAGGGGTTCCCACTGAGAATTCTGGGATATAAACCCCAAGCTGGACTTCCCAACCCAGAGCACCAGAACTAAGAAAGATGCCCACATAACTTTTGGTAGTGAAAAGTAGTGGGGTTGCTCTCTGCCAGGGAGAGATGGCTAGAAATGCAGACACCATCTTAAAGGACCAATGCACAAAAATTTTGTGCAGCCAGTCACCTTGGGCTGCAGCAGAGGGAAGGAAAGGTGGACTAATACTGTGTGAGAAGAACCTAGGGTTGAGGGCTCTGGGGTTAGAGTTTGGAAGGCAGCTCCCTGTGCTGACTCATTTCCCCCATACAGCATAAGACATCTTTGTCAGACATATATTTACCACGTGTGCAGCAATTGGCTTAACCTGTTGGAAAATCTCTCACCCGGACCTGAAGTGTCCATCCACACCTTGTTGTGGACTATAGACAGAGGCTCAGTAA
Organism: Lasiurus borealis; assembly: GCA_004026805.1. Lineage (NCBI taxonomy): Eukaryota > Metazoa > Chordata > Mammalia > Chiroptera > Vespertilionidae > Lasiurus > Lasiurus borealis. Next base: position 13,991 of record PVJN01011390.1, read on the forward strand.
GAATTTAAGAATAACAACCAGCCTGCAGGAAGAGGCAGGTATCTTGATGCTTTAAGTCTTTGCCTGATCTGCTTCTGGATAAAGGGCTAAGAAAAGCAGACTTTGTTCATATCTTGGTTCATTCCAAAGGCACCCAGCCCCAGCAGAGGGAGGCAGAGGCTGGAAGATTGCTGATAGCTTCAAACACAGTAGTCAGGGCCAGTCATAAATAACATCTAACATTGTCCTAAAGAAGAGACCCTCAAAACAAACAAACAAACAAACAAACAAAAAACAACAACTGGGAGGCATAGCAGATCTATTTATTACACTTAGAAACAAACCCAACCAGGCTTCCAGAATGGGGAGACAAAATTAGAATCCCCAAATGAAAGAATAAGAGAATTCTCCAGAAGAGGTAAATGAAATGGATATAAGAAATTTATCAGATATAAGGTTCAAAATAATGATTACAAGGATGATCTGCGAAAGACAGAAGTCTGGGAGCTCGCGAAAGTGCACACATAGAGGGCTGACTGCAGATTGTGCCTGGCTTCCTCTAGCAGGAGGAAAACAGAAACTCACAACAGCAATGAAATCCAGGTCCAACTGCACTGAACCCCAGTTTCAGGCGAGAGCCTGGGGACCCAGACTCATATGGGTCCCTAGAGTTCACGGAAACTCAGGAAACTCAGGGGAACCAAAAGGCAGAGTTTCAGAAGCTCGCGCGTGCACACACAAAAGGCAGCGGTCTGGAGGCAAATGCGCATGTACAGACACAGCTGATCCTCACAATCAATTGGCTTGGAGGTCAATTCCCCCAGTGATACCATCAACAATCAAGAATTAACTACAACAAGGCTGTACACACAGTTCACAGAAGGGTGCACCAAAAGTGTCCACCTCAGGTAACTGGGGAGGCAGAGCTACGGGGCCACATAGGACAGCTAGCACACAAAGCTAATCTACCAACTCAGGGAAGCAGCAAAATATGAGGAGACTAAAGAAGAGATCACAAACAAAAGAAATGGAGGAAAACAAACAACTGGATATAGAGTTCAAAACCACGGTTATAAGTTTTTTTTAAAGAATTTCCTAGAAAAAACGGATAAATTTAGCGAGACCCAAGAGGAAATGAAAAAGAACCAACTAGAAATTAAATATACACTGACTGAAATAAAAATATACAGAAACCTAACAGCAGACTAGAGGATCATAAGAATCAAATCAAAGATATGTAATACAAAGAAGCAAAAAACACTCCACTGGAAAAGCAAAAAGAAAAAAGAAAAAAAAATTGAAGATAGTGTAAGGAGCCTCTGGGACAACTTCAATTTTATCAACATCCGAATTATGGGGGTGCCAGAAGAAGAGAGAGAGCAAGACACTGAAAACCTATTTGAAGAAATAATGATTGAAAACTTCCACCACCTGTTGAAAGAAATAGACTTACAAGTCAAGGAAGTGCACAGAACCCCAAACAAAAGGAACCCATAGAGGACCACACCAAGACACATCATAATTAAAATACCAAGAGCAAAAGACAAAGAGAGAATATTAAAGAAGCAAGAGAAAAACAGTTAATTACCTAAAAGGGAGCACCCATTGATTGTCAGCTGATTTCTCAACAGAAACTATGCAAGCCAGATGGGAGTGGCAAGAAATATTCAATATGATGAATAGCAAGAACCTACAAGCAAGATTACTCTACCCAGCAAAGCTATCATTCAGAATTGATGGGCAGATAAAGAGCTTCACAGACAAGAAAAAACTAAAGGAATTCATCAATTCCAAACCAATATTATATGAAATGCTGAAAGGTATTCTTTAAGAAGAGGAAGAAGAAAACAGTAAAGGTAAAAATTATGAACAACAAATACATATCTATCAACAAGTGAATCTAAAAATCAAGTGAATTGAAAATCTGATGAACAGAATAAACTGGTGAATATAATAGAATTAGGGGCATAGAAAGGGAGTGGACTGATAATTATCAGGGGGAAAGAGCTGAGGAGGGGTGCAGGGAGAGACTGGACAAAAATCATACACCTATGGATGAGGACAATGGGGAGGAGTAAAGGGCAGAGGGAGAGGTGGAGGGTAGATATGGGGGGATAAAAGGAACAACTGTAATAATCTAAACAGTAAAGATTTATTAATAAAAAGATAGATTGATTGATTGAAGCAGTCTTCAAAGGACTCCCAGCAAGTAAAAGCCCTAATTGGGACAGCTTCACAGGGAGTTTTACCAAGCATTCAAAGAAAAAATAACACCTATTCTCTTCAAAGTATTCAAAAAAATTCAAAAGGATAGAACAAAACGAGGTAAAGACACTACAAAGAAATAGCATTACAGCCCAATATCCCTGATGAAAACAGATGTAAAATACTCAATAAAATATTAGTAAATCAGATCCAGCAATACATTAAAAATATCATACACATTGAACACGTGGTATTTAATCTGGATCTGCAAGGCTGGTACAATATTTGTAAGTCAATGCATGTTATATATAAACAAATCTAAAGACAATAAATCACATGACCATATCTATAGATGCAGAAAAATTATTTGACAAAATGCAATTCCCATTTTTGATAAAAAAAAAATTTCTTAGCAAAGTGGGAAATACTGTAGAGGTATCTACTTCAACATAATAAAAATCATATATGGCAAACCTCTAGCCAGCATGATTCTCAATGGACAAAAATCAAAATGATTTATCCTAAGAACAGAAACAGGACAGCGACATTCTTCTTATCTGATCACTGAATAGCCATAGCAATCATACAAGAAGAAGAAATAAAAGGCATCCAAATTGGAAAGAAGTAAAACTGTCATTACCCACAAATGACATGATATTGTATGTCGAAAACTCTAAAGACTCAATGAAAAAACTACTAGATTTAATGAATGTATTTGAAAATGTAACAGAATATGAAATTAATTCCAGAAATCAAAGGCAGTTTTATACAGTATAATGAATTATTAGAAAGAGAAACTAAAACAAAACAAAACAAAACAAACAAAAAAAAACACACAACAATCCCATTTACCATTGCAACAAAAAGTTAAGATGCTTAGGAATAAACTTAACCAAGGAGATAAAAGACCTGTACTCATAAAAATACATAACATTGAAAAAAAGAGATAAAGGAATATATAAACAAGAGTAAGAATAAACCATGTTCATAACTTGTAGAATTAACATCATTAAAATGTCCATACAACCCAAAGCAATCTACAGATTTGATGCAATTTCTATTAAAATACCAATGGCATACTTCACACATTTCAAAAGTTTATATGGGACCAGAAAAGACCACCAATAGCTGCAGAAAAATTTTGTTCTTCTTTTGAGAAAGAAGAACAAAATTGAGGGAATCACAATACCAGATATCAAGCTGTACTACTAAGCTACTATAATAAAAACAGCTTGGGCCCTGCCCTAGCTGCTTTGGCTCAGGGGATAGAGCATTGGCCGGCGACTAAAGAGTCCAAAGTTACATTCTGGTCAAGGGCACATGTCTGGGTTGCAGGCTCAGTCCCCACTGGGGGCCATGCAGGAGGCAGCCACTCAATGATTCTTTCTCATCATTGATGTTTCTATTTCTTTCTTTCCCCCTTCCTCTCTGAAATCAATAAAACTATATTAAAAAATAGCTTGGGCCCTGACTGGTTTGGCTCAGTGGAGAGAGCATCGGCTTGAGGACTAAAGAGTTCTGAGTTTGATTCTGGTCAAGGGCACATGCCTGGGATTTCTGGCTTCTTCCCCAATAGGGGGCATGCAGGAGCCAGCCAATCAATGATTCCTTCTCATCATTGATGTTTGTAGCTCTCTCTCCTTCTCCCTTTCTCCCTCTCTAGTATAGATAGATAGATAGATAGATAGATAGATAGATAGATAGATATCATTATGTGTGTGTGTGTGTGTGTGTGTGTGTGTGTGTGTGTGTGTGTGTGTGTATGGGTACTGACACAAGAACAAGTATATTGATTAATGGAATAGACCAGAAACCCCAGAAATCAACTGAAGCCCTTACACACAATTAATATTAGACAAAGGAGGTAAGAGCATAAAATGGGATAAAAACAAGACTCTTCAAAAACTGGTGTTGGAAAAAATGAACAGGTTCATGGAAAAAAAATAAACCACAAACTTACACCATACACAAAAATAAATTCAAAGTGGATGAAATACTTAAATGTGATTTATGAGACTATAAAAAACCTAGAAGATACCATAGACAACAAAATCTCAGAAAACTCTCATAGCAGTATTTTCTGGTACATCTCCTAGGGCAGTGGTTGGCAAACTCATTAGTCAACAGAGTCAAATATCAACAGTACAATGATTGAAATTTCTTTTGAGAGCCAAAGTTATAAAACTTCTTCTAATGTCACTTCTTCAAAATAGACTCCCCCAGGCCGTGGTATTTTGTGGAAGAGCCACACTTAAGGGACCAAAGGGCTGCATGTAGCTTGTGAGCCGCAGTTTGCCAACCATAGTCCTAAGGCAAGGGAAATAAAGGAGAAAATGAATGAATAGGACTACATACAAATGTAAAGGTTTTGCACAGAAAAAAATAAAATCAAGAAAATGAAAATGGAGACTGTTGCATGAGAGAACATTTTTCCAATAATATATTTGATAAGGGTTAATATCCAAAATATATAGGGAATTCATACAACTTAACAAAAGGAAAACAAATAATCCAATTAAAAAATGGTCAAAGGACCTAAATAGATAATTTTTCAAAGTGGTCATAAGGTGGCCAAGGGATATATGAAAAAATGCTTAAAGCCCCGAATCATCAGAAAAATACAAATCAAAACACAATGAGGTATCTCCTGACACTTTCCAGAATGGCTGCCATCAACAATTCAACAAGTGACAAATGTTGGCAAGAATGTGGAGAAAAGGGAATGCACTGCTGGTGGGAATGCATGCTGGTGCAGCCAATATGCAAAACAATATGCAGTCTCCTCAAAAATTTAAATATGGAACTACCATTTGACCTAGTGATCTCACTCCTAGGTATATATCCTTAGAAACCCGAAACACCGATCAGAAAGAATAGATGCACCCCTGTGTTTATAGCAGCTCAATTTATAATAGCTAAGATTTGGTAACAGCCTAAGTTCCCATCAGTGGATGTGTGGATAAAAAAGCTGTGGTACATTTATACCATGGTATGCTATGCAGTGGTAAAAAAGAAGGGCCTTGTACCCACTCATATAGTATGGAGTAATCTGGAGAGTTGTATGCTAAGCAAAATAAGCCAGTAAGAGAAAGACAACTATCACATGATCTCACTCATGTGTGAAATCAAAAGAACAAAATAAACTGATGAATAAAATAGATTAAAAGACATAGAAGCATGGAATAGACTTGAAATCTCAGAGGGAACGTAGGGATGAGTTGGTTGGTGGGAAGAGATTGACCAATGGACTATTAGTGGACACAGATATTAGTGTGATGAAGGACTGGGGTGAGGGTCAGGTGCAGGCTAGATGGGGTCAATGTGGGAAAAGGGGGGACATATGTAATACTTTCAACAATAAAGATATATTAGGAGTCTTGGTCTAATGGCTCACTTGATTGGTTCACAATAAAATATTATTGGGTGAGGATTACAGAAAAGGGAAATTAAAGCATGAATTTTGGTAAATTTATTATTTTTACAGAATTTTTCTCTAGAACATATTTTACTTTTATATTGCTTTAAAATACAATGTCTCAAGCATTGGCATTTATGCTACTGAGCACAAAATCAAAGCTTGTTTTATCTTTCAAATACTAATATGGATGAGAAAAAGGATACACACTGCATTTGTGATTTTATCCTTTTTCTGATCATAACTGGGAAGACTAGAGATCAGTGACTAAAGACATCACTGACATGTTTTACTTTAAAGTATTTTGAAGAATCTTAGAATTATTTTCTCCACTTTACTAAGTTTTATACTAGTAGCCCTGCACAAGAATCCATTGCACCAGTAGGTCACTGCCAACCTCCTGTAGCTCTATGCCTGCTGCTTTGCCCTCCTGTAGCTCCATCTGCTGCCCAACCTACCACCCCCCATCATAGCTTGCTGCCCTGCCCACTCCTGTCGCTCTCGCCCACCCCCTTTGTAGTTCGCTGTCCCACCTTCCTGCAGATCCCTGATCTGGTTGTTATGCAGTCAGTCATTACACCTCAGGGCATAATTGGTAATTAGCATATTCCTTTCTTATTATATAGGCTTTGCTACAAGAAACACCTTGTACTCTCTACTCACACCCAAATTAGATCAGAGAGGCACCTTTTACCCTCTTATAATTAAGGTTCCTTTTTCAATTCAATTAGGTTCTTGTGATTTTAGTTGCTAAATTGTGAAGTAGACATTTTAATATTGTCTTTCACGATTTAGCCCCTTGATAATTTTAGAGAAGAGACGTTATGTACTACATGCATTGTGTGTGTGTAAGGGGGGTGGGCAACATAGATTCATAGTTGTGAGTATGCAAAACACACTTTATTCTTATACTAGAGGCCCAATGCATGAAGATTTGTACAAGAATAGGCCTTCCTGCCCCTGGCTGCCAGCACCGCCCTCGCTCAGTCTACAGCCACCTTTCTGCCTCCACTCCAGCCTGGACCCACCTTTCCACCTTTGTTCTGGCCTGAAGCCACCTTCCACCTCTCACTTTGTCATGTCAGTTTGCATATTCCATCCTTATTGGCTATTCCATGTTTGTTGCAGAGTTACAGTCAATTGCACATCCCATCTTTATTAGATAGGATTATTATTTGTTAATTATTGTCTTATTTTTCATACATACAACTATAATCCTATTTTTGTCCACCCTTATGTGTATATATATTTACTATTTCTCATTTCAAATCATTATAGAATAATTTTGTATTTTAAAACTAGCTTTTTTAAATGCACATTTGAGAGAAAACATTATATAAAACATTGTCATCATTCAAATAAAGTTCATTTCAAATAACTGGTATATTTGCTTTTAAACCAATACACTGAAATGTCACCCAGGATCACTAGGAATGTAGTTATAATTTAAGAAAATATTTAACTGGTGTTTAAGTTCAGTATACAATTGTCTTAATGTCCTATTGGTAAGTTACTAGAGCTATTTTCAATTGCTCATATTTTTATGATCACATTACTATTTTGATATTGGAGTTACATAGATACAAGAGGAAAGCTGCTTATATCTTAATTATATAATAACACTCTTCAAAGGAATTGCTTGAGGGACAGGGAGTATGTGGCATGATCTTGGCACACACACACACACATATATATATATATATATATTTTTTTTTTTTAATATATTTTATTGACTTTTTACAGAGAGGAAGGGAGAGGGATAGAAAGTTAGAAACATCTATGAGAGAGAGACATCGATCAGCCGCCTCCTGCACGCCCCACACTGGAGATGTGCCCGCAAGCAAGATACATGCCCTTGACCGGAATCGAACCTGGGACCTTTCAGTCCGCAGGCCGACGCTCTATCCGCTGAGCCAAACTGGTCCCAGCATTGGCACATATATTAAGGTAACTTGAAGGATCTATAAGTTTCTTGAATCTTTTGTATTAATGCTACATCTGGAGTCCCATCACTGGTACTTATCATCTTAGAAAAAAATTCTGCTTGAACCTACCTGTATTAGAGGGATCATAAAATTTAGGTTTCCCAGGCCTCAAATTGTTGTTGATGTTGTTGTTGTTAAATGAGTACAATTTGGGTTTTGTTAATGAGTTGTTGAATAAAAAATATATAGAAATAATGGTTTAGGACATCCATTTCTATTTAATTAATTTAATGCCATATAACTTTAAATAGTTTTTATGCTTGTTCTGTTTTGTGTTATTCACATTGAAAGTTGTGTTTCCCGGAGAGGTGTCTGGGAAATTGTGGGGTAAATCCAATATGAAATGCATCCCGTAGTGCATGGCTCAATCCTGCTCAGTAGAGAAGTGTCCTATTCCACACAACTTTATAACAGCCTACAGCCAAATATTGATTTAATCAAGAAGCCTGATAATATGTCTAAACATAGGCACTGTTTTCTATAGCAACACAAAGCATGTTTTCTAGTCTTTTAATATTCCTTAAATTTTTAAATAATTTAATGATTGTATACATTCAGAGAAGCTTATACTTTATTTTGTTTCAGAATAATCAGGAACTAAGAATTTAGAAAATATCACTGATGGTAATAGTATAGATTGTAATACTTAAATCACCAATATGGTGTTTTCATTCTGATGCCTAATATAGATGATTATCCTTTAATTTTTCTATGATACTTTCCTATATTATACTTTTTCTACATTAATACAGTTAAGGCATTATATAGTTATTTCTCTCTAATTTAATGTGTAAGCAGATGTTTTATATGTGAATTTCATGATAATACCCAAAAGGAATGCAAAATACAGTGGTAGGCAAAAGTAATTTTACATTTGTGAGTATGTGAAGCAGTTTATTCTTGTACTAGAGACCCAGTGCATGAAAATTCATGCACTGGAGGGGGTCCCTCAGCCTGGCCTGTCCCCTCTCACAGTCTGGGAGCCCTCAGGGGTGGGAAACGACCCAGAGATCAGAGGGAGACAATTCCCCATCACACCACTGCTGATGCCACTTAAAATACTAGAAGCTTGTATTTTATTTACAAGTTACCTGAGCCTCGGGTGGCTCTGGGTGTCTGGGTAGGCTCAATCCAAGGCTTGCCTGTGCCTTGGGCTGGCTGTGAATTGCTGGGAGGCTGAGGAGACTGGGGGATTCCAGAGGCAGGTGTACAATGGTGTGAGGGTCAATTAGCATATTCCCTCTTTATTAGATAGGATTATCCTATATAATAGAAGGCTGATATGCAGATTGTCCCCTTGGGAATTTGACCGACCAGGAGTTTGAGCATTCACTCTGATGTGCACTTACCACCAGGGGGCAGTGGGGAAAGGAGCTGGCCAGCAGCCATGGGCTTTGAACACCTGCCAGGCCTAGGGACCCTACCTGTGCACGAATTTCAGGAATCAGGTTTCTAGTTATTTAATAATTATTATATTACTTATTTTTGTTATTTATTTTATTATTGTTATTATTTCATATCTTCACTTATCATTTACCTTTTAGATAATGATGACTGATAATTGAACCTACTTTTGCTCACCCTTGTATTTGCTTATAATTTGAGATAAATAACCTTGATGTCTTTAACTCTCAAGTGTTTCAGCAGTATTAATCATGTATGTATGTATGTATGTGTGTGACTGTGTGTATTTAGTAAGAAGAGTGAAATAATGCAAGTTTGGCAAAAAGTTAACAATTAATGAAGCTAGTTTGAATGGCTACATGAGTTCATTGTGCTGTTTTTATACTTACCAATGAAATATTCCATTCTTAACATATTCCATATTATTTAAGCTGCTACATTCAGAAATCCATTTCTGAATATAGAACATTTGTTTCTTTGGTGGGTTCATAGCATTTTATTTGAAGCATCTTTGTTGATGAAAGAATGTCTAGGCCCCTGCTAGAGGCTCTTCCCACTGGTAAGTCTTCATTTTGGCAGATGTCTGTGAGGGGCTGACTTTAAGCCAGAGCTGACAAGAAAGCATCATTCTGTCAGAAAAGAAGATGTGACTACTTTGGGGCTCACTTAGAGGGTAATTACCATTTATTATCATGTCAAATTACCCAAATGTTAGATGTATTTAGGTAGCCATGGTAACATTGCCCTCAGCTTTATTTCTTAACTAGAGGCCCAAAGCACAAAATTCATGCAACAATAGGCCTTCATTCCCCCAGCTGCTGGCAGGCACAGGCTTCCTTATGGCACCTAGGACCTGGCTTTCCCTATGACCAGCAGCAGGTATCTGGGACCCAGACTTCCTTAGCAGCCCCAGCTTTGTCTGGGGCTAATTAGCATATTAAATTTTATTATAGACTAGATGCCCAGTGCATGAAATTTGTCCCTCAGTCTGGCCTCCCCCTCTCCAATCTGGGACCCCTTAGGGGATCCTTGCAGGATCTGGAGTAAACTGGCAGTCGGAATACCTCTTACATTCTGGGAATACTGGCTCCTAACTGCTCACCTGCCTGCCTGTGTGATGCTACAAACTGCTCTCCTACCTGCCTGATCACCCCTAACCACCTCTGTCTCGGCCCCTGCCTCTGGGGCTTTGTCTGGAAGATGTCCAGTCTAATTAGCATATTACCCTTTTATTAATATAGATAATACCTCAGTAATGTGTTAGAGTAAATTCTTCCCTAATCCTGTTTATTGATACAATTGTGCGAGTACTTACTCCTTTATCCTGCCTAACTACCCCAACTATAGATGGGATAGTTAGGTAGTAGATGGAGAAGATAATATGAGCAGTTGTAGGCATATAGGAGAGCCTTTATTTTAGCCTAAGAAGCCATTATTACTAAGGATTAATTAGATAAAGCAGTTCTTGCTAACACAGTAGCAAACACAGGAGCCATTGTACATAGCCTTTGCTAATACAGTAGCAAACACTAGTAAAACAGCTAGCACCAGCTGGTCAGTAATACATATTCCCCACACATACTTTATACTAACTTAGGCAAAAGAAGCTTCTAGCCAAAATATTGACATTATTTTAGGGTATAGAAGGGCAGTACTGCATAGTACAGTACAATTGCTGTGCCCTTGTTTTTGCACCTGCATATAGCAAATTAGCCTTGAACACTTTGATTAGGATTCCTATGCTCAGATTTGCCTTGAACATCTGGTATACTCTGTACAGAACCCCCACATTCAAATTGCTCTTGAACATCTGGTGTGCTCTGATAAGGGTTCCCACAATAATGGAAGAACAAATTTCCCAAACTGAAGCAAATTAGTAAATACTTAGTTAATTGGCATGAGAATACAAGTTTATATGGATGCATGTTTAAGGAGTGTCATCCTTAGGAAAGTGCCTGCAATTTTTATGTCACAGAATGCAAGCAATGGAAAGTTCATTGAACTACAACAGATTTTATACTTCAGAAAAATTCATTGTATCTTGAAGTGGTTGAGGACCAAATTTTGAGAAGAAATACAGAACATATCTCAGAGAAATCTCAGCAGAGGGACAGGAAGCTGCGGTATTTTTTTTCAGTTTCTTTTTATTTATTTATTTTTTTATTGTGTTACATGTATACATATCTCCCCGTTGTCCACCCTCCCTCCCAGGCATACCCCAAACCCCCAGTGTCTATGTTAATTGGTTATGCTTATATGCGTGCATACAAGTCCTTTGATTGATCTCTTATCTACCCCACCTCTCCTTAATCTTCCTGCTATAATTTGACAGTCTGTTTGATGCTTTACTGCCTCTGTATCTATCCTTTTGTTCATCAGTTTACAATATTTCTATCCATCATTCACTAAGTGCTGTGCTGTCCCTTGGGCATTAACTTGCTAGCCCTTCGGGTGCACCTAACATAGGCCCTTAGAGAACGGCAAGGTTTTTATTTTTTATTTTTTAATTGACTTCAGAGAGAGGAAGAGAGAGGGAGAGATATAAAAACATTGATGGGAGAGAAACATCAGTCAGTTGCTTCCTGCACACTCCCTAAAAGGAATTCAGCCTGTAACCTGAACATGTTCCCCAATCTGGATTGAACTAGCTATATCCTAGTGCATGGGTCAATGCTCAACCATGGAACCACATTGGCTGGGAATGGGAGTGGCAGGTTTTTGCTGTAGGACTCCATCAGCATGAATAAAATGGCAAGTTTAAGGGCTGGGGGGAGGTTGTGTTTGGAGCCTTAACACTGTGCTTATATCTTTGGATTATATGTGAGGAAATTGGGCAGGAAGAAGTTGATTAACTTTCTCATAAATTAAAACCTACTAATTGGTAGAGTGGAAATTCAAATTCAGGATGAAAATTCAAGCATCAATATTTCCTGGAAACAAATATATACAGAATGAATACGCTGAGTGACCAGATTATTATAATCCCTGAACATATAATAATCTGGCTACTCAAGACAATAGAGGTCCAGTGCATGAAATTCGTGCACAGGGGGAGGGAGTTTGTCCCTCAGCCTGGCCTGCACCCTCTCACAATCCGGGTCTCCTCAGGGAATGTCAGAGAGCTGGTTTCAACCTGATCCCCATAGACCCAATCCCAATACTGACAAGCCCAATCCAGATAAGAGGGAGCAAGATCCCCAAAGCCTGATTCAGATGAGAGAGAGCCAGATCCCCACAAGCCCAATCCAGACAGGAGGAAGTCCAATCTCCACAGGCCCGATCCAAACAGGAGGTGAGCCAAACCTCAGCATTGAGGATTTGTCTCCAGTGTGCATCACAGCAACCATTCCATGAGTACTTCAGTCGTTTGGTCACTTAAGCTTTTATATAGATACCAGAGGCCAAGTGCACAAAATTCATGCACAGAGGAGGAGTGATCCTCAACCCAGCCTACACCCTCGCCAATGTTGGACCTCGAGAGGGATTGGGCCTAAAGGCCAGACAGACATCTTTCTCATAGTCCAGGACTGCTAGCTCCCAACTGCTCACCTGTCTGCCTTCCTAAATGCTCCTAACCACTTCTGCCTGCCAGCCTGATCACTCTTTAACCACTCCCCAGCCAGCCTGATTGATGCCTAATTGTTCACCTGCCAACCTGTTTGCCCCTCACTGCCCTCCTCTGCAAGTCTACTCACCCCTAACTGCCCATCCTTGCAGGCCTGAATCTCCCCAACTGCTCTTCTCTGCTCTCCTGGTCACCCCTAACTTCCCTCCACTGTAGGCTTAATCATCCCCAAATGCCCACTCTTGTAGGCCTGGTCCCTCCCAATTGCCTACCCCTGATGGCCTGATCGCCCACAACTGCCCTTCCTTGCAGCCCTGGTTTCTCCCAACTGGTCTCCCCTGCTGGCCTCCTTGTGGGGACATGGGGCAGGAACATTTTACCACATGGGAGCAGCCATCTTGTCTGTTGGAGTGATGGTCAATCTGCACATTACTCTTTTATTAGGTAAGATAGAGGCCTGGGGTATGAGTGGGGGCCAGCTGGTTTGCCGTGAAGGGTATCCAGGATAATGGTGGGACATAGGGGTGGCCTGGGTGAGGGGCCTGTGGTGGTTTGTAGGATGGCCACATCCCCCAGTGACCCAAGTGCATACCCTGGGATCTGGGATTTAGTTTTCCTCTACAATTGAAACTTTGAGCCTAGAGTGGAGCCAAGCCTCCTGTTGGCTCTCGGGAGGCAGCCTTTTCTATTGGGATTTATTTATCTTCTCTAATTGAAACTTTGTAGCCTTGAATGGAGGCCTGGGTCCACCAGGGTATGTTGAAAGCTTGGTTTCTTCCATCACTGGGGAAATTCATACCTCCCTCCTGCTTGCTCCATGGCAGAAGTCATCTCAGTTGGGATTAATTTGCGTACTTGCTCCTGATTGGTGGGCGTGGCTGATGGGCATGGCTTGTGGGTGTAGAGTGGTGATGGTTAATTTGCATAATATCTTTTTTTACATTGGACTAGAGGCTCAGTGCACATTAAATTGTGCACAAGTAGCTTGTTTCTACTTTCCCCAGTTGGCCACCCTGCCCTCTACTTCTTGTAGCTCTCCAATGCTCATAGATATCCACCATGAGTAGCTCTCCATCACAAGTAGCTCGTGTCCACCCTGCTTGCTGCAAGAGCCACTGTTCGTTTGGTTGTGACACTCTAATGGCATCATGACCATAGGCCTTTTATGATATAGACTAGAGGCCCAGTGCATGAAATTCGTGCATGGGGGGGGTTGTCCTTCAGCCCAGCCTGATCTCTCTATGAACTGGGACCATTTGAGGGATGTCCAACTGCCCATTTAGGATTGATCCGGGTAGGATAAGGGCCTAAAGAGCAGTCGGACATCCCTCTCACATTCCAGGACTACTGGCTCCCAACTGCTTGCCTGCCTGCCTTCCTGATTGGCCCTAACTGCTTATGCCTGCCAGCCTGATCACCCCTTAACCACTCTTCTGCCAGCCTGGTTGATGCCTAATTGCTCCCCTGCCAGCCTGTTTGCCACTAACTGCCCTCCTGTGTGGGCCTGGTCACCCCTAAATGCCCTCCCCTTCAGACCTGGATCCCTCCCAACTACCCTTCCCTGCAGGCCAGATTACCCCCAACTTCACTCATCTACCACCCTGGTCACCCTTAACTGCCCTCTCCTGCAGGCTTGATCACCATCACCTACCCTCACTTGCAGTCCTGGTCCCTGCCAACTCCCCTCCCCTATTGGACTTCTAGTGGTGTGCATCTTGTGTCTACATGGGGGTAAGATCTTTGACCACATGGGGACAGTCATCTTGTATGTTGGAGTGATGATCAATATGCATATTACTCTTTTATTAGATAGGATAGAGGCCTGGTGCACAGGTGGGGGCCGGTTGGTTTGCCCTGAAGGATGTTCTGGATCAGGGTGGGTGTTCCTTGTGGGGTTGTGTGGCCTGGGGGAGGGGCCTGTGTTGGTTTGCAGCCTGACTCTCCCCTCGGTGGCGACCCAATGGAGGCCCTGGTGTCTGGGATTTATTTATCTTCTACAATTGAAACTTTGTAGCCTGGAGTAGAGCTAGGGGTGACCAGGCCCGAAGGGGAGGACAATTAGGGGTGTCCAGGGCTACATGGAAGGCAGTTAGTGGCAAATAGGCTGAAAGGGGAGCAGTTATGTATCAATCAGGCTGGCAGGGGAGTGGTTAGGGGGTGATCAAGCTGGTGGCCAGAAGTGGTTAGGGGTAATCAGTAAGTCAGGCAGGGGAGCAGTTGGGAACTACCAGTCCTGGATTGTGAGAGGAATGTCTGACTGCCTGTTTAGGTCCGATCCAAGTAGGATCTAAGATTGGGCCTAAATGGGCAGTTGGACATGCCTCAAGGGGTCCCAGTTTGGAGAGGGAGCAGGTTGGGCAGAAGGACATCCCCCCACCCCATGCAGCAATTTCTTGTATCAGGCCTCTAGTGTGTGTGTGTGTGTGTGTGGGTGGGTGTGTGGTATAAAATCTGTTGTAGATAAATATATAAATTCATTTGTGGGTCCCACTCCAGCCCTACCAAAATTGATGTGGGGAGTGAGTTTTAGAAGTCTGCATTTTATCAAGCCCTCCAGGTGATTGATATAATCTCAAATTTCAAAACAGTTTTTCATGTTCTTATGTCCCACTTTATACAGCATTAGTTCTTTAACTAAAACCTCATTAGTTTTAATTTGTTTCTCTTTTTAAAAAATCAAATGGAAAATGAATGGTAACTAATTGCCATTTGTATATTTGAATCTATGTGTCTGCCATACATGTCAATATACATCTTTATACAGAATCTATACATTTTTTAATCTGTAATATTTGTTCTTATCAACATAATTGGTCATGTTTCCTCTTTGTAACAGAGTAGGTTTTTTCAAGGAGTGAAGAGTGTATCTCTAATCTGCTCACCTGCTGATGAGCACATAAGCTGTTACCAAATCTTAGCTATTCTAAATTGTGCTGCTGTGAACATAGAAGTGCATATCTCCTTTCTGATTGGTGTTTCTAGTTTTTTTGGGATATATTCCCAGAAGTGGGATCACTGGGTCAAATGAGAGTTCCATTTTTAATTTTTTGAGGAAACTCCATACTGTTCTCCAGAGTGGCTGCATCAGTCTGCATTCTCACCAGGAGATCAAAAGGGTTCCTTTTTCTCCACATCCTTGACAATACTTGTCATTTATTGATTTTTGATGATAACTATTCTGACAGGTGTGAGATGGTACCTCATTGTTGTTTTGATTTACATCTCTCAGATGATTAGTGACTGAGTATGTTCTCATATGTCTCTTGGCCTTTTTTTAATTTCTTTATTGATTAAAGTATTACATATGTTTCCTTATCTTCTCATTCCCTCCTACCCCCTTACTCATGCCCTCACCCTCCTATTGTCTGTGTCCATTGGTTAGGCTTATATTCATGCATACAAGTCCTTTGACTGATCTCTCCCCTTTCCTCCACCCTCCCATAAATTCCCTCTGAGGTTTTCTTTATGTCTTCTTTTGCAAAGTATCTATTTAGGTCCTTTGCCCATTTTTTGATTGGGTTGTTTACCTTCCTTTTGTTAAATTGCATGAGTTCCCTATAAATGTTGCAGATTAAACCCTTATTGACAATAAGTGCTCCCATACAGTGGCCTTTCTTGTTTTGTTGCTGTTGTTTTTTTGTTTGTTTGTTTTGTTTTGTTTTGCTATACAGAAGTTTTTCTTTTGATATAGTCCCATTTGTTTATTTTCTCTTTAGTTTCTATTGCCCTAGGGACTGTATCAGTAAAGGAATTACTTTGGCATATGTCTGAGATTTTGCTGCCTGTGGCTTCCTCTAGTATTTTTATGGTTTCTCATCTTATGTTTAAGTCCTTTATCTATTTTGAGTTTATTTTTGTTTTGGTGTAAGTTGGTGTTCTACTTTCATTTTTTGCATGTATCTGTCCAATTTTCCCAACACCATTTATTGAAGAGACTGTCTTGACTTCATTGAATGTTCCTATGTACACAATGGAATACTATGCTGCTATAAAAAAGGAGGAATTCTTACAATTTGCAACAGCATAGATGGAACTGGAGAGCATTATGCTAAGAGAAATAACCCAGTCATAGAAATATAAATATTACATGATCTCACTCATGGAATATAATAAACAAAATAAACTGATGAACCAGTGTCATAGTAGCATAGGACAGACTATCCGAACTATAAGGGGAGACGGGGGTCAGGAAGTAAGACTTCAACCATAGGACTTGTATGCATGCATATGAGCCTAACCAATGAACACAGACAGGAGGCGGGAGGGCATGTGCTGGAGTTTGGGGGTGACCTGGGAGAGGTCAATGGGGGAAAAGGACACATATAATAAATTCAACAATAAGGAAATTAAATTTAAAAATAAAATAAATTAACCTCATTCCTCATTTAACTTTAATTTAATTATTGATAAAAATACACACCTTATAAACTTATTATGCTAAAGGTAAAAGAATATGTATATGCATTTAATACTGTGCCTGACACATAGCAAAATTGCAGTACATGTCAGTTTTACTATTGCCATTGGCATTGTCATCATCATTATCTTATTTGAGCGATAGTGATACTTTCTTGTCTAATGAATTGAACATTAAATGTGATGATTTATGAATTGCTGGGCAACCATTATGAATTTACATTGCTTGTATCTTATTTTCATGTTGACATCTTATAAATGAGAAATAGAAAATCATTTTCTACTGCAAAAGTATAGTAATAGCAATCAAGTAGAAACATTGTTTAAAAATGAGGTGGTACAATAATCATGTAAGTAGAAGCTTTGTGTTTAGTATATTTAATGTATATTTTTGTATAATATACTCTTCCTGCCAATAATATTAATCATTTTTGTTGCTAGAAATTTCACAAATTTACAAGTATATGAAAGATATCACATCTTTATACATACTTATTGTTCCCATCAAATAAGAACTAACTTACTTTCTAAAATTAGAAGAGTATGGCCTAATTTAGATACTGTTACCTCTCTCCCTTTTGGAAAATTAAAAACAGGCATATAGATAAATGAAAAAGAACAGAGAACCCAGAAATCTACCCAAGCCAATATTCTCAATTAATATTTCACAAAGGAGGCAAGATAGTCTCCTGTTTTCATACATTTCTTTAATAAATGGTGTTGGGAAAATGGAATAGATACAGGCAAAAAAAATAAAACTAGTTCACCTACTTACACCATGCAAAAGAATAAACTCAAAATGGATAAAATACTTAAATGTAAAACATCCTATCTAATAAAAAAGTAATATGCAAATTAAGCACCACACGCTACACCCACAAGTCATGCCCATAAAACACACCCACCAGCCAATCAGGAGTGAATATGTAAATTAACACCAACCAAGATAGCTGTGGCCATGGAGCGAGCAGGAGGGAGGCTTGGATTTCCCCGGTTATGGAGGAAGCCAAGCTTTCCATACATGCTGGCAGGCCCAGGCCTCCACTTAAGGCTACACAGTTTCAATTATAGAAGATAAATAAACCCCTGCAAAATGGCGGCAGCCACAGAGCTGAGGAGAGCAGCAGGCTAGGATTGAACCTGGCAATGGAGGAAGCCAAATGTCTGAAGCCCTGGCCTGTCTTGGCCTCTGCTTAAGGTTACAAAGTTTCAATTATAGAAGATAAATAAATCCCAACAGAAATGGCTGCCACCATGGAGTGAGCAGGAGGCTTAGCTCTACTCCAGGCTACAAAGTTTCAATTATAGAAGATAAATAAATCCCAGATACCTGGGCCTCCATTTGAGTCGCTGGGGGACATGGCCAGCCTGCAAACTACCACAGGGCCCTTGCTCTGGCTGCCTCATGCCCTAAGGGAACCCCCACCCTGATCCAGGACACCCTTCAGGGCAAACCAGCTGGCCCCTCCCATGCACCAGGCCTCTATCCTATATAATAAAAGAGTAATATGCAGATTTACCATCACTCCAACACACAATATGGCTGCTCCTATGTGGTCAAAATCCTGCCCCCATGTGGAGACAAGATGGCCACCACAAGATGGCCAGCAGGGGAGGGCAGTTGTGAAGGACCAGGCTTGCAAGGGAGGGCATTTGTGGGTAATCAGGCTAGCAGGGGAGGGATGTTGGGAGGGACCAGGCCTGCAAGGGCAGTTAGGGGTGATCAAGCCTAGAAGGGAGGGCAGTTAGGGGTGACCAGGCCAGCAGAGGAGGGAAGTTTAGGGTGACCAGGCCTGTAAGGAAGAGCTGTTGGGAGGGCCCCGGGCCTGCATGGGAGAGTAATTGGGGGTGACCAGGCCTGCAGTCGAGGGCAGTTAGTGGTGACCAGGCCTGCAGGGAAGGACAATTAGAGGCAAACAGGCTGGCAGGGAAGCAGTTAGGCATCAATAAGGATGGCTAGGGAGTAGTTAGGGGGTGATCAAGCTGGCAAGCAGAAGTGGTTAGGGGAAATCAGGAAGGCAGGCAGGCCAGAAGTTGGGAGCTAGCAGTCCTGGATTGTGAGAGGGATGGCCAACTGCCCATTTAGGCCCAATCCTGGTGGGCAGTCAGAGATCCCTTGGAGGATCCCAGATCGAAGAGGGTGCAGGCTGGACTGAGGGACACCCCCCATGGATAGATTTCATGCGCCAGGCCTCTAGTATATAATAATAAAAGGATAATATGCTAATTAGACCAGATGTCTTTCTGAACCTCATTTCAGACGTCCTTCTGGATGAAACCAGGGCTTGAAGGAAGCCTGGGTACAAAGTGCCTGCCAGTGGCTGGAGGGAAGCCTGGATACTGGGTGTCAGAGGGAAGCCAGGGGAAGTAGGGCCTACTCTTGCATGAATTTCATGCATGGGGCCTCTAGTGAAACCATAAAAGCCGTAGAAGGAACCATAGGCATCAAAGTCTCAGACATCTCTTACAGCAATATGTGTAATGATACATCTCCTAGGAAATAGAAACTAAAGGGAAAATAAATGGGACTACATGAAAATAAAAGGTTCTATAATGAAAAAGAAACTATCAACAAAATAACAAGAAAGCCCACTACATGGGAGAACATATTTGCCAATGATTCATCTGATAAGGGTTTAATCTCCAAAATGTATAGGAAACTCATACAACTTAATAAAAGGAAGACAAACAATCCAATTAAAAAGTGGGCAAAGGACCTAAAAAGACACTTTTCCAAAGTGGACATACAGAAGGCCAAGGAACATATGGAAAAAAATGCTCAAAGCCACTAATCATACAAGTGATGCATATCAAAATGACAATATGGTACCATATCACAGCTGTCAGAATTGTTGTAAAGAAAAGGAAACACTAGTCCACTGCTGGTGGGAATGAAGACTGATGTAGCAACTGTGGAAAACCATATGGCATTTTCTCAAAAAATTAAAAATGCAACTTCCATTTTACCCTCTTCTAGGAATATATTTTAAGAAACCTGAAACACTCATAAAAATAATGTATTAACCCCTATATTCATAGCAGTGCCATTTAAAATAGCTAAGATTTGGAAGCAGCCAAAATGTCCATCAACAGATGAGTAGATAAAATAAATAAAATAAAATAAAACAGTATGGTACACTTACACAGTGGAATTCTATGTGGCAATAAAATAGAAAGAACTCTTACCATTTATAACAGTAGTTATGGACCTGGAGAGTATTATGCTGAGTGAAATAAGCCAGTCAGAGAAAGATAAATACCACATTATTTCACTCATATGTAGAATGGAATAAACCAAATAACCTGATGATCAGAAATAAACCTAGAAATATAAAAGTGTGAACAGACTGTTGACCCTCAGAGGAAAGGCAGGGTATGGTGGGTTGGAAACCAACAATGAACTTGTATACATATATGCATAACCTGTGAACAGACAATGGGGTTGTGAAGGCCTGATTGAGAGGATGGGAGTGGGCTGGAAGAGCTTAATGGGGAAAAAAGGAGGACCTATGTAATACTTTCACCAATAAAGAATTTTTTACCCCTATGTTCATAGCAGCTAAATTCACCATAGCTAAGATTTGGAAACAGCCTAAGTTCCCATCAGCAGATGAGTGGATTAAAAAACTGTGGTACGTCTACACAATGGAATACTACACTGCGGTAAAAAAGGAGTTCTTACCATTTGCATCAACATAGATGGAGATGAAAAGCATTATGCTAAGTGAAATAACCAGGCAGAGAAAGATAAATATCACATGATCTCACTCATTTGTAAAATATAATGAACAACATAATCTGATGAATGAAAACAGATCCAGAGACAGATAAACATTGATCAGAATGTCAAACCTCAGGGAAGGTAGGGGACAAGGGGAGTAAGGGGAAAAGACCAACCAAAGGACTTATATGCATGCATATAAGCCTAATCAATGGACACAGAGAACAGGGGGTTGGGGGCAGAATGGGGTTGGGGGTAATGGGGAAATAAGGACACATATGTAATACCTTAATAAAGAAATTTAAAAATATTAAAACATTTATTCAAGAGAAAACTATAATTTCACTTCTCATATTTCAATTTCATCTTTGTTAGCATAATTTATCCCCAAACAATTATGATTTGAGATTAAAACTGGAATGTTATGCAAAGGGATGTAAGGGAACCTGATTGTGTTGGGCAAAACCAGAAAATTGGTAGCATTTTGTACTTTTTGAAAAATTTATATATATAAAAGCCAAGCTGCTGGAACAACTGGAACAACCAATGGCTAAGATTCGCACTGTGGCTGGCCAACCTCCCATGACCCCTCTCCCTGGCCAGCCTGCTGACAGTCATCCCCTCACCCCAATCAGGGGCTGGGACGACCAACCAACCTTGCATGTTCCCTCCCTCCAGCTGGCCCAGCCATACAGGCACCCATTGGTGGGGCGTTGCTGGACCCCACCAGTGCACGAATTCATGCACCAGGCCTCTAGTAATCTATAATGTTCTTAAACATCACCAAAATATAGATAGTGAGGATTATTGCAAACAATATACTTCTATCAAGGAATATATTTTTGAAATAAAATTAAATATTAAATTCAACAAATTCTACAAAGATAAATGATTTAAAAACTTTTCCATTTCTCTAGTATGTAGAATAGAAATTTACACATGTTGGTAACTATACATTCTTCACTCATTCTGAATATAACTTCCATTTATATGACATTCATCTTTTCCCTTATGATAATAGCAATAACAAGGAGAATGGTAGGTAATTGAACTCAATATTTGCTATTATAATTTCCCGCATTAAGCACTTTATCTGTGTGCCATAGTTGACCCTTACAACTACTGCATGATGGAAGTCACTGTTATTTTCTATATTTGCAGATGATGAAACTGAATAAAAGAGAGATTGAGTAATTAATAAAATTAACACAGCTAGCAAGAATCAGAAGTAAGGTATGAAATTAGATTGCATGAATCCAAAACTGGGATTCATTCAGAGTTGATGTACATGTGTAACATTGCTGTTAATGACAATCAAGACAGGGATATTCCCTCTTGTCATATCCACAGAGAAAAGCAAAATCACTCTGACAGCATAAGAGAAACCAGCTGTAAAATTTCTAATTCTCAAAGGATGGCAGAAAAGCAAATAAAAGAGTAAAAACCCAATTTCCCTTCCCTTGAAACAAATCTGCTGATTTTTTTTAGCATTTACAATGAAACATATAGATTTTTTTCTGTTCTAAAGCCACTGTCTTCCTTTTAGATATAAAATATTATAAATAAAAGTTTTGTTACCTATAGAAATTGCTCTACACTTAACCATATTTCTTCAGAGATAGCAATATCCAAGAAATAACTGTTATCTATAAGTCATTGCCCTTTTTCATAGAATTGGCACCAAATCCCTACTCTCATGAATCTTCCAATAATTTGGAACAAGATAATATTTACACAGAAAGAGCTACCACACAGAGAAGAGTATGGAGAATGCCAACATTGGATACAGGCATAACATCAAGTCAAGTGCTATACATAAATTATATTTCAGTATTAAGGAGGAACCACTAATTGATTTCAGCATATCCTGTTAAAATGGTAGCAGATGCCAGTTTGAAGGCTTGAATTGTAAATATTTTACTTTAACTTTTTTTTTTATGTTACCTGTATCACTAGGGAGAAGTATATGTTGGTAACAAATTCCAGTATCTCTTGTTAACACAAATTTCTATAAATGGCAAACTGAATGTTAAGAATCAGTGGGCAGAGCTGCAGGCATCTCTCTTTCCCCATTATGCTTAGTAAGATCACTCTACTATTTTTAGATGTGAAACATGGAGGCCTAAAGTAATTTTCAGAATTGTTAGAACTTCTTCCTAGAAAATATCTTAGAGTTATAAAAATATCTCATCTAACCTTTAAATTATTTTCCTTGTCCACTATACTTTGGCACTCATGATTGACTCCTTGTAACTGGAAACTCCTGAAAAGTCCCCTTCCAATGAATACATTATCTCAATTATATTACTTATCATAGGATTATGTTCTTCCTTTATGACAAATTATTTATCACCATTGTGCATTATCTACTAGCATCTCCATCACTAACCTGTTAATAGCATGAACATAGGATCATGCTTATATTTTATCAATCCACACTCAGTACATAGCAGAATGCCCATAAAACAATATTTAATCAATACATATTTGTTGAATAAATGAATATTTTCATGATGTCACAAATTAAGGTATACTACTTATTAAGAATATGTTTCATTTTTATAGTGCTTCATGAAATATGTTGAGTGGGTGGAGAGAGGAATAAGATGAGTGAATCATATTCACAAGAAATTTGCACATAAATTTCAAATGGAAAATATTGTCACAGGCATATGGAGATCTCTGTTTTAATTCTTCTAGTCAAATTATATAAAATAATCTTGAATGATAATTCTTAACAGTTAAAAATTATTAATAGGATTATACTGGGAATTTTTTTTTTCCAGAAGCTAAACTCTTCTCATTCTCTTAGCCCTTATTTAAAACAGTGAATTTGGAGTCTTGTTATTCCCAGAGTTTTTATATTTATAACACATAATGCTTTCCCACAACATGTGTCTGGGAATCTATTATGCATTTAATAAATAGTTAAATATCTCCTGTACCTTACGGATGCTGCTAATGGGATTTTAGAAGCCCTTGATTCTGTCAGTTTATGGCTGAAATCCTTGACGGCCCAAAGCTCCTATTATCTGAGGTGTTGACTAAAGAGAGAGCCATGTGCTTTAGGGCCTAGGCATGCTCCTGACAGAATTGGCATTCTGCTGGAAAATGTAACATAAATCACATATTTTTGCTCAGATGCATAACTGCCCAATTTCCCTTTAGAGATGAACTGTATGGGGTCTTTGGAGGCAGTAATTATTTTATTAATGGGTAATCAAACATAGTTAAACCCTAGGCACTGTTGAATATGGTTTAGGTATTTTAAGACTAACACTATAAAGGAGTAGAATATGTTTGCTGCTGTTTTGAGATTTGCTTTAGCAATGATATTGCCTTCTGCTCACCGTTAGTACTTTCTGCATCACATGCTCAGATTTTCTCTATCTGGTTCTTATGTAAGATGTTATAGTATATTCAGACTCCTATATCAAAATACCATAGACTGGGTAGCTTATGAACAACAGAAATGTATTTCCCATAGTTCTGAAGGCTGGAAAGTTCCAACATCAAGGCACAAGCAGATTCGGTGTCTGGTAAGAACCCACTTCCTGGTTGAATGTGTCTTCTCATTGAGTGCTCTCATGGAGGGAGTGTCAAGGGAACTCTTTGGATTCCTTTTTTGCAAGAGCACTAATACCATTCATGAGGGCCCCACCCTCATGATCTAATCACCTCTCAAATGCCCACTTTCAAACACCATTGCACTGAGGATTAGGTTTCAACATATTAATTTTGAGAGGACACAAACATTCAGTCAATAACATAAAGTCACATATCAGCCTTGTACTTCTGTACAGTATATCTCAATTCTCTCTTCTCATCCTCACACGATGGAATCTTGATCATTCATGTATTATACTGGTTACTTACCTATAAGTGTTTGTATACTAAAGTCCAGTTATCTTTTTTTTGTAACTTGCAGTTGAAATTTGATAAATAGCAATAGCTCTTAGGCTAGATTCTACTAGTTATCCCTTCCATATTGCAGCACTCCCATGAGATATGCTTTTCTGAGTGGTTTAGACCAGTGTTTAGACTCATTTAACTTATAATCAATTCAAATTCAGTTTAAATGATTAGCATAGAAACTAGCTCCCTTTCCCTTTTATAACATGGCTAATAATAAATAAATATAATAGTTTAATTTGCCTATATATAATATTTCTGATAAGCTACAATTGATTTATTATTGGTTTTGGAGAAAATTGATTTTAAAAACGATGGACATTTTATTCTAGACTCTTCTAAGAGTGTACACTTATTTGAGTATTTTCTTAAAACAGAGCCTAATTTTTACTTACATTGGTTACATAGTCCCTTTTTGAAATTATTGAGATTCTTATGAAATTTCCCAAAGAAAATCCTGGAACTGTTAACAGTGTTCAATCCTGGAATTTATGGTTAGGAACAGATGGAACAAGAGAGAATGAAAACATGGAGAAATGTTATATAATTTATACTTTATAATGTATTGTTTAAAATTCTACAGTGAAAGTATTTAACAGAACCTTATAAGAGTGAAAATTATAGGAGCCATATTGAAAATGTTCAATATTTCATCACTTCATTCATTCATTTATGCATTCATTCATTCAACCCATATCTATTGGGTACTTAATAATTTATCACTCTGATGAGTAAAAGGAAAATAAAACATATTCTTTGCTAGTAGACCAGAGAACAAACATATGGATACAACAGTGATTCTGGTACTATGCCATAAAATCAGAAAATTATTGCATTTTAGTGGCTAATAAGGTGAGCTATATAGTTATATGGTTTTGAATCCTGACTGTATTATTTACAAGCCATATGTTGGAAATGTTGCTAAAACTCTATGAATCCCATTTACATCATCTGTAAAGTAGAAATAATTAAAGCAGAGATTAAATGAGTAAATAGAGTACTTAGAACTGTGTTTGTCAAAGAGTAAATGATAATTTTAAGGTATTTATCCTAGAAGTAAAAACAAACACCAAAAGTATTTTTTTTTTGTAAAAAGGAAATAAAAGAAGGCTCCTTTACTGATTATGGTAACAAGTTAAATGCTTAAGACTATTTAGGGACTTTCTATGTGAAAAAGACTGGATGGTCTGATGTTTGTGATCTAGAATCCATGCTGCTGAAAGATTCATTTTATTTGTTGAACAATTTAAGTTAATGAATATTATCTTCAAATATTTAACATCATGACATTTTATATAAGAATCAGATCTTATATGGTATACAGATGATGTATTATAGACTGTACACTTGAAACCTAAATAATTTTATTAACCAATGCCAACCCAAAATTCAATAATAATGTCTAAATTAAAAAATTAAAATGTTTAAAAATCAGATATTGCAGTCAGATCTATTAAACCTGTGCCCAGGTGGCAGTAGTTGGTCAGAGAATAGGGTTACTGCATACGGTCCTTTGGTGAGGTCTTCTCTTTCTGTTTCACTAGCGCACCTGTTAACTCCTTGGCACTGGAAATGAAAGAAAAAAAATGCACTCGTGCTATTGTTTTTCTTTCATGCTGTGTCCTCTATACACACCCTGAAGCATTTTAGTTGTTGACCCATGATCAAAGGGATCTTATGGATAATAGCTGCAGTAGATGATTAAGAGCTAAGCCCCAAACTCATAAAGGGCCTACTATGTATGATTGTAAGAATAGAGATTGTAACTTGAATGTTTCAGGACGGCACTGGTACTTTTAACATAGGGAATTGAATGATCAGAGAAGCTCTTTGGAAAAGACCATACTAGCATCACTTGGGAAGATAAATAGTAGAGGAGTTTAGATGGCTGTCCATTTTTTTTTTAATGTTGAATTTGAAATGCCCAAGATATATGTCCAAGCTAAGGCAATATGTAAGTCCTACAACCAACTTTAATAGCTTAAGCCCTAGAATTTATGAGGTTACTCGGATAAGGAAGGGGAGAGGCTTGGAATTGAAAAGAAAAAAGTATCTACAATACTCCGATATATAGAGAATGGAGATCGACAAACGAACAAAAGTATTTTGAGATCTCAAACATTTTCTAGTTTTTCTGAAGTATGGTTTATATACAACAAACTTGACCCCTATTCAGGGTTTAGTTTGATGAATTTTAGTAATTATGTGTAGGCATACAACCACCACCACAATTCAAATCTAAAATGTTTCATCACA